>OMNO01017189.1:0-12352 GCA_900303215.1 Trachyrincus scabrus | reverse complement strand
GTAAAATGCATGTTTTGAATATGTATGTTTTATGTTATGCTCTATTTCCGGTTAGTGTTTTAGGCCTGTATTATATGTGTAGAATGAAAATACATAATAATGCATTTATTTATTTAATGTCTCGCCTTTTCAGACAGCTGAAGAAACCACACACACACACACACACACACACACACACACACACACACACACACACTACATGCAAGAGTGAAAACCTAAGCATGACCATGGCATGACCATGGCAGGCCCTAGCCTGCACACGTTTGTCGTTTTCTTACAACTTGCACTCTAAGTATGACCTGAACGGTTCGTAACGGAGTGTTTCTCCCGCTGCTCAGTGTGTGCAGGCTGTGGAGGAACTGTGCTCGCAGGGTGCTCAGGACCCAGCAGAGGCTCACCTGGGTGTCAGCCTTCGGCCCCTCCCTCACTGACGTCCACGTCCTGTGTGGTCGTCTCGCCGAGGAGGTGGAGGTAACCACGCCCACAAAGGCTTTGAATTAATTCGTCTAAACATAAGGCCTTAATTGGCATTGCAATTAAGTCTTACATCAATCTTTCAAAAAGTTTTAAAAATGTTAAGACATGGGAAGTAGGATTTTATTAATCTGTTTTTTTTTTTCAGACATTGCAATTTAAAATCTAAAAATAATTAGTAACATCTATTTCTTTTAAATACTTTACCGAATGGCTCTCGCGTTAACATCACGCAGATCAGGATAGTGGAGCCAACAACACTCATATTGTTTTCAACATTTGAAGTAGATCATCTAACCTTTTCACTGGACCAAAAAAGTCATGTTTTATGTAAAATGTAGTAGGTGCAGTAGGTTAGTGCAGTAGGTTATGCTACTAGTAATACTATGAGTACATAGTAGAATCTCCTCATGCTATTATGCTGCTTTCATTATGCATGTGTTGACTGAGATCATGATATGCACACACATGGGTGTTCACAGAAAGTGTTTCTCCTGCCGAAAACCGTCCTGGCGATGCTTGACAGTAATGCCTTCAACGGACAAGCATATTGCCACAGCCAGAATAAAGGTCAGTGTAATAACACCTCACATGCATTCTACTTCATGTCTCATTCTACCTGTGATTCTTAGTCTGTGATGTCTTTACTGTGCAAGTCATAGTAGGGGCACAGGTTCACATGTTTTAGACAGGAGTGAAAAGTGCTTCTAAAAATAAACTCGTAACTAGTCCAAACTAAACTCCGTAGTGCTCTCTGTTTACATGCCGTCACGTCTTTTCTTAAAGGCACACAACAAGTTAACAATAACTCGCATAATCATAATAACTCGTCATAATGCAGCGCGTATATTGCACAAATAATAAGAACCCTTATATAATCGGCACACAATGATCATCATAATAAAGGTCACATTAATATAGGAAACAAATACTAAAAACATACACAATTTATATTAAAACGTTAATTTGGCTCCTACAGTTTGTATTATGTGTGCATGTATTTTTAAGAAACTATAATAAAATAATATATTAGTTATATTGCATACAATCCAGTCATGTATGTATCATTTACTGTATTCATATTTTACAAAGTTTGGAAATGGGCTAACCTAATATTCAGCTTTTTAATGAAAGAAAAAAAACTTGTTGGTGTCGGGTCGGTACTCAATACAAAACAAATGCGAATGGTACTGAACATCTCTAGTGTTCGCTCGCCTTTGAGTTCCAGCCTTCAGCCTTTCCCACAGAGAGATCCCATGTGGCATATATATATTGTCTCGCTGCTCACGGGCCGAGCCAAAGACTGGGGAACCGCTGAGTGGGAGAAGCAATCTTCCATCTGCTCAACGGTCAAGTTGTTATTGGCTGATTTCTGGAAGGTATTTGACCACATTACTCCCGGGAGGGAGGCGGCTTGAGGTTTGTTCAACCTGACACAGGGAGGAAAGTCCGTGTCCGACTACTCCATCGAGCTTCGTACCATGGCGGCAGAGAGCAACTGGAACGCTCCATCACTCTTTGATGCCTTCTACCATGGACTCTCCGACCGCATCAAGGATGTACTGACAGCCCGAGATCTCCCAGCGGATCTTTATGTGCTTGCCGCTCTCGCCATCCACATCGATGACCGTCTTTGGGAACGTAGGAGAGAGTCCTGTCAGCTGTCCCGCAGGTTTCACTTCCCCAGTCATCCCATCCCCCAGGGTTCTCTCCTGAACAGGTCTCTGGCAGTTCCAGCGACTTCCCTGAGCCCATGCAACTCGGCCGGACCCGTCTTTTCACAGCGGAATGACAGCGCCACCTGCGGGAGAACAAGTGCCTGTACTGTGGCCAGGATGGCCATTTTGTTTCTTCCTGCCCAGGACTCACCAGTCATCCAGAGGGCACTGGTGAGCCGAACCATGAACTTTGAAATGCCCTCTCAACCTTCATGCTCAACTTTGCTGTTCTGGAGAGATCCACACAGTCAGGGTCCTCATTGACTCCAACAGGTTCGCTGACGCTGACATGACTCTTGCTTGTCAGCTTGGGATCGGTCGGGAGACTCTGGTGGATCCCATTCATGCCATTGCACTTGACAGCTGCCCACTTGGAGAGTCGATCAACAGCATCGATCGACTCTCCAAGTGGGCATGTCAGGTAACCACATTGAAACACTCACCTTTTACCTTATCCATGCTCCACAACAGCCTGTCATCTTGGGGTACCCCTGGCTCGTGAGACATAACCCATAACCCTCATTGCCACCGCATTGCCCATATGACTGTGCCATTGATCTCCTCCCAGGCACTGATCCCCTTAAAGGTCGGCTCTCCTTGTCTGCTCCTGAAACCAAGGCAATGGAGAGGTACATCAATGATTCTCTGGTAGCAGGGATCATTCGGCCTTCCTCGTCTCCTGCTGGAGCTGGGTTTTTCTTTGTGGGGAAGAAGGACAAATCCCTACGCCCGTATCTTGCCCTCACCGTCAAGAACAGGTACCCACTCCATCTGATTTCATCTCTATCTCCTCCAAACTCATTCTCTGCAATGCCTATCATCTGGTGAGGATCAGGGAGGGGGACGAGTGGAAAATGGCCTTTAATACTCCAAGTGGACATTATGAATACCTAGTATGCCTTTTGGTCTTACCAATGCCCCCGCAGTTTTCCAGGGGTTAGTTAATGATATCCTCCTGGACCTGCTCAATATTAGTGTTTTCGTGTACCTGGATGACATACACATTTTTTGTATTAAGTCTAAACAGGAACATGTGTTGCATGTACGTCAAGTTCTCCAGAGGCTTCTAGAGAACCAGCTATTCATAATGGTCGAAAGATTCTCAGAAGTGTCTTTCCTGGGATTTGTCATCAATGCTGGTAACATCCAGATGGATCTGGCCAAGACCAGGGTAGTCACTGACTGGCTTACTCCTCCCACTCGCAAAGGAGCTTCAACGCTTTCAGGAACGTGAGGCCAGCATCCCCTCAGTCCAGGCTTTCATCCGGTGGCATCTGCGCATTTGGATGCAGGCCCGCTCCACTCTCCTATGTTACCAATGATCCGACGCCGCATCCCTGCACCCCGCTACACCCCCGGGAGTCCAGGAAGTTGGCTCCATGGTTCGTGGGTCCATTCCCCATCGCAAAGGTCATCAACCCTGCGGCTGTCTGTCTCCGTCTGCCACGATCCATGAGGATTCATCCCACTTTCCATGTCTCCAAGGTCAATTCCCCTATTAGCTATTTTCATCTGTTTTTTTTGTTTCTCCCATGTCACTAACTCTCCTTTCATTTCAGATCCGGCCACTCCCCCTTGCTATGCAGTCACCTCATATCCTTCACCTGGCTTTCCCCGCCCATCTCCTCACCTGCAGCTCATTCCCTCATTAGTCCCTCAGTATAAATACCAGTCCACTTCCCTTTGTCCTCTGCCAGATTGTCTTGTGTGTTATGCAAAACTTTCCCGCATTCTACATTTTCTTTTTTTCCTGACCTGCCTGTTTTGACCCTGCTTGCCTGTTTTCTGGACCTTGGATTCCCTGCCTACCCCTTGTCAGATTTATGTCAAATAATGTCATGTATTCAGTGACGCCTCAGAGTTGCGGAGCAGTCAAAAAAATACTAAAATACTGTACAATCAAATACACCTTTCTGCAAAATGGCGCCATCTGTAAACAAACAGAAAAAGTCACTCAGCCCCGTTGAAACCAATGGGTGACATCACAGATGCTACGTCCATATTGTATACAGTCTATGGATCCAATGCTTGAGGAGCTATGTCAACCCCAAGAACAATGGCGTGTCCATACTCATTTAGTAGGAGTAGTCTAGGAGTGGCACTGAATAACCACAACAAACAGAGGTGTGGAGAATGCATACTTCACAAAATGTACTTTTTTTACATTTTGGTGGGGCATGCCACCCAAGCACCCCCCTTGGACATGCCCCTGCCCAAGACAATCCTGAACTCTGAATATATTTAATCTTGATACCTGTCTACAGGTGAGAGAATCCTGAATGAAACCTTTAAGTTCTCTATGTGTTCGATATACCATAGACACAGCTGGAGTCACAATGGGAGTATTTTTAGAATAAGACAAATAAGCAGATGTGCTCTTTTGCTGACCTTTTGGGGTGAAATGTAGTCTTGTGATCACTAGCAGAAAATGGAGAATCAAGAGGAGTCAACCAGTCAGCCATCTTGGATCTAATGCAATGTTGAAGCCAGTTGAAGCCTACAGGGAATTAGCCCATAATTTGGCAACTGTTCTTGTTTTGCTCTTTTACAAAATGTCCTTTTTTATTCTGAAATGCAGCTTCCCATCTGGTTTGTGTTTTAATAATTTAGCTGACTTCTTTCTTTCCTTTTTTTCATTTTACAAGAAACAGTCTCATATTTCTGTCTTTCTATTGGCCAGTGGCCCTGTGCTCTTGGCAACCAAGAGAGAGAGGGAGAACAGAGAGTGAGGGAGGGAGGTAGAGAGAGAACGGAGAGGGAGGTAGAGTAAGGACAACCAGGGGTAGAGAGAGAACAGAGAGGGGAGGCAGAGAGAGAATGGGGGTAGATTAGGAGAGAAAGTGAGAAAGAGAGAGAGAGAGCGCAGAAAGGCAGAGGGAAGGGAGAAAGCTGAATTCACATTTCTGCGCACCATGCGTTCACAAAGATCGAAGGATCTTTGCAGATCTGCCTACAGTTAAGCCGGATTCATACTTTCCACGTCTGTATGACCGCGAGGGACCGTGTGGCATAAATGTCGGCCATGACCGCGAGGGTCTGTGTAGGCATCCGCGCGCAGCCCAACATTTGTAACCATGCTGACTGTACACATAACAAGCGCTCTGACTGCACATGCTCCAGATAACAAATGGATGCTTGTTTTGAGGTTGTGCGAGGAGATCCACTGTTACCCACATTTATATAATTTGTCAATTAAATAATATAAGGACAGCCAAATAGCGTTGAATTTCTGGTGAGAAATCGCGCAAAGGCATTTTCTTTCCTAATGCGCACATGTAGCAGTTGACCTTGCTACATCCCACTACAGTAGCTGTTATGGGCTCCTCTAACAGCAGGACACAGGCAGGTGATGATTAAACCAGTTTATTGCAGAGTTTGAGAAGCAGGCAGAGCAGGTGGTACGTGCTGACTTAGCGCTCCTCCTTGAGTGTGTGCTGGTTTAACCTGTGGGCCTTGATTGGCCAATGCCTCACAGGTGTGCAGCCTCATCTAGCCCCAGAGTCTAATCAGTCTGACTCGGGCCAGGTGAGGCTGCTTAAACCAGCCACCAACATCTCTTAACAGGGTTTCCATATCTAACTTAAACAAGCGGACTCTTTACAGGGTTACCATACCTAAAATAAAAAATAAAAAAACCCCAACCCCAATGTCGCCACACCTCCCCAGTATGACCCGCCAACCCCCCCTCCCCCTCCATCCTGGGGCCTTGGGCTGCTGTGCTGGCTGGTAGAGGCTGCTGCGGTCTGGATCCAGGGGCTGCTAGCCACATACGGTTGCTTGTAGCGGTCGCTGCGCTGCCTCCCCCGTCCTCCGCTGGGCTCCACCACCGGCCGTCACTGTCATCGGGGAAAGGGCTGGTGCTGGTTGGTGGCTGCCCGTCGCCGCGGCTGGTGGCTCCAGTGCAATCCCGGGCAGACCTTCTGTGTCCTTACCCTGGTCGGAGAAGTCTCTTTTCAGGCGCCAATGTAGCAGCTGCTGCTACACCCGTGTGTAGCAGCCGTGTGTTCGACCCTGCTACATGCCACTACAGAGGCTGTTCTGGGCTCCTCCAACATCAGGACACAGGCAGATGATGATGAAACCAGTTTATTGCAGAGTTTGAGAATGGTTTTACAAGCAGAGCAGGTGATAACTGCTGAAATGTTAGAGCTCCTCTTGAGTGTGCGTGGTGATGCCCAATGGCCCACAGGCTGCACACCTTCAGGGCGGTCTCTGAGCAGCGACGCACATCTTTGCCGACCTTCACATACATGCTCGATGGAGAAGTGTGATTCGGCCTTAAAGACATATGGAGGGAGGGAGAAAAAACAGCGAGGGAGAGAAGAGGGAAGGGGGAAAAAATAAAAAGAGGAGGGGAGGGGAAGGAGCAGCAGGTTGGCTGAGTGTAGCTGCAACCCGTCCAAAACACCCAGCTCAGGATGTAAACACACTCACCTGCCAAGGGGACGTCTGACACACTCTGAGACACGCACCAGTACCCGCCGTGCCAGACGCTAACCCACCAATGGTTTGTGTAGCGTGTCTCTGCCGTGCAACATAACGCACACTTCCAGGGATGGTATGTTCTCTGGTAGCAGCACATTATATTTATGTACATTAGTCACTATATTATTCAAATGAAAGTTATCAATTCTATGTTATTGGTATATAGAGTTCACAGTTGGCTGGATTCCAAAAGTCTGTCTATGATGATTCCTGTCGGCTGAATTGGCCACCGAATTGTCTTGGGGACAGAGGATACATCAGTGTATCCTAAAAGGAAGTGTTTCAGCAATTCTTCGACTGCGTCATTAGACATTTACATTCCACATTGCTCCTTTGTCAGGCTACTGCTGGTGCTCAAAGCTCGACTGATCAAGCCTCAGCTCGAGCATAAGGAAGAAGTTTTGGAATTCAGCCCTAGTGGGTGTAGTGGTGGGGGGACAGGCACTGGCACGTTTGGAGGGACAGAGAAAGAGATGCAGACCCAGAAACAGACCGGCCCACCACCCATACAGTTCCTAAACACATATTTGAATGTGTTAATTTAACAATAGAGTCACTGCTTGCACCTGATCATTGTAATGCAGCATGCCTACAGGTGAAATAACAAATTTGTCAAATGTCAAATAAGGCCTATATACCAAGTTTCCGATTTTTTTTTGCCCCATTGGGGCTGAGAGTTTAGCTGTGACCGTGACCACCCCTATGCCCCCTGTGGGCTAAGTGGTACCAAACTTTTTGTAGACGTGCGGCATCAGCCTCCTCCCCCGATCTGGAGGGTAAATATAGGATTCCGGTAAGGATGCAAGGGGGTATCCATCAGGCTTTGCTGGATTTGGGGAGTTTGCAAACCCTGATCCTAGTTCGGCCCAGGGATTTGTTGGGTGGATATTAAGTGTGTGCTTGGGGATGTGCATAGTTATCCGGTCGTGACCCTCAAAATTAGCACATATCTATCACCTCAATCTCCTAAAACTCTGGAATGAGGTGCGCCCGGTTGCGCTGGCAATATCGCAATTTTGGGACCAAATATTTGTTGTGCATCAGAAATACATTTGTGAAAAAATGTATGTGGATTTTTCTTTCGATAAATATTTTTGTGTGCATTGTGAAGAGAGTAATTTATATATAAATCCCAAAATACATTTGTGAATCCTTCTGTGTGTATTCAATATTGAGACTGATCTGACTTCATAGTTAGAGGTGCGGTGCTGTATAGTGCAAATAAAAGCATCAAGAATGTCCCTTTTGTTTCGTTGACTTCCGCGACCGCTTAAGCTAGCAACACTTTTTGATTTGACGAATAATAATAATAATCATAGCAAATAGCAAAATGATGGTGGGTACGGTGTGAATAAAATCCCACCTGTGGCGCATCCAACACCGTGAATCAGTAACCACAACAACACTAATTTGCATATAATAACTATATATATATACTATATTATAACTTTAGCCATCTATAACTCAGTTGCATTGCTAAATAGTCTCTCATAGTCTCTGCACTGGGCCCTGCTATGACCACTATCACATCAGCCTCTATCTCTTTCTCTGTCTCCTCATTCTCAGTGTCACCTTCTTTTGCTAACTTTAACTTTACTTGGCTACTGCTACAGCTGGGCTGCTGACTGTCACCTAACGCTTAGGTGGTCTACACATTTGTGTTATTTTTTGACATTTGGTAACATTAGCTTGGAGAGCTTGTTTCTTCTTTCTTTGGAGAAGAAAAACGAAATGCAGACAGAAATCAATCTCAATGTGACTCGATTGCATAGACCATTCGCTGTTTCACTCGGACTCACGTCCGAACCCGGAAGGAGTAGATTAGATTAGACAGAGTGTTAAGGGAATCACATGATTCTCCCGACGGCCAGGCTGACACAGGCTGACACTGCTGTAGCACATACAACAGCTGACATAGCATACACAGAGAGAGGCATTCAGAGTGTGTGTGTGGGGGTGTTTTTTATTGTTCTTGAGACTTTTATAAGTGGGAGTGGGAGTGTCCACTCAGATGTATGATTGATAGCTCCCACCTATACGTACAGTCGACCAGGGGGGCAGGGGGTTGACCGGGGCGTTCAATCCATCATACCACTGGCTGGATAGTCCCACTTGTGATGTCACAAATGGATTGATTGAAATTGCCTGTAGTGGCTAACCATCTTCCCACCTGCTGGTGAAATAGTGGCCCTTTACACGTAACCTAAATAACCAAACCTAGATTTAATTAATAAAACAATACAATTAATCAGGATACTATATGGAGGAGACAATATGTTGAATGTAGCAAACTATGAGACTGAGGGTTAACTGCCTAAATGCTTTGGCTTAAAATCCACTTCCCACCATCAAATATCCGTTCACTTGCATTGAGCAAGCTAAAAACACTTTTAAAGATCAAATTGTCCAACTATTGTTAATATTATGATATGCATATATATAATAGATGATAAAGTCATTGGTCTGCATTTGTTTTGTATTGCCATTGTTAGTTTTCATACAATTTCTGTACGCAAGTAGATCTGTTTTTTTAACAGGAAGTACTTCACATACCTGCGCCGTTCCAATATCTCCTCACTGGTATGGACACAACCACCTCCTCATACCTATCTGAAACTGTTTAAAAGAGCCTCTGTTTTACCACCAGGTGTGATGTTGATTAGGAATTGCAAGCCATTTCATCTTTTCACTGGTGACATCACAAGTGGTGGGAGTGTGCACCCAGATGTACGATAGATAGATCAGCCTACCCAGTTGCAGTTATTCATTCATTAATCATATCTGCAGATTACTATTTGTATGTTATGCTTTGTTTATCCAGCCGATCAGTCATACATTTGGTGATGCACGATAACAATTACAGATATGAATATGAATATGAATAATAATTAATAACTGCAACTGGGTAGGCTGGTAGGCTGATCTATCCATCATACATCTGGATGGACACTCCCACTTGTGTTGTAGATGATGACTTATAATGGCTACGTCATAAAAAATATGGGCCCTTTAAAATAAATATGCAAAACAATTGTTGTGGAGTGTGTGTGGTTGGTGGCTGGTTTAAGCAGCCTCACTGAGTCAGGCTGATTAGACTCTGGGGCTGGGTGAGCACACCTGTGGTGCATTGGTAATCAAGGCCCACAGGTTAAACCAGCCATCACCACACACACTCAGAAGGAGTGCAGCCATGTCAGCACTTACCACCTGCTCTGCCTGCAAAACCATTCTCAACCATGCAATAAACCGGTTTCCACTCAAACTGCCTGTGTCTTGTGGTCGGAGGAGCCCAGCAAAGCCACTACAGTGGTGTGTAGCAGGGTCATCTGCTACAACCATAATGACCATGATCATAACAAACAAACAAAGCAACAAGCAGTTCAACCACCTTCAACCACCTCAAAAAGCCTAAATGCAATTAAAATGAAATGTAAAGTAATGTAAAGTTGTACATGCGCAGTTGGCTCTTCTGAATAGAAGAGATAGGAGCTTGGTGGGGCAGAATAATCACCACTCATAGAAGGTTTTATACCAGGATACTGCTGATTTCCACACCAACCACTTGCTGGAAAGAGTCTGTCAGAAGATGGTTATAAAATGTTTTTGAAAACCAGGATATGCAATTGTCATCCATGTCATCCATTATTTATTTATACAATTTTAAAGTTTTAGTTTTAGAAAGTTATAGAATTTTAAAAAATTGTACATTTTAAAGTTTTGAAAGTTAAACTATAAAGTTATGCACTGCGGAAGCCAAGTCAACGTATATGTTGTTTTTGGAGTGTGATACAAGCAGTGAGTGCCGAAGATGCAATGTAACAGTTGTTTTGAGTTCTAAGAATAAAATATAACAAGGCACCTTTTGTATTTTATATAGAACAACTTTTATTACATTAAAGAAGTTAACATAATAAAACCATTATGCCCAACAGCAGCTTTTTAATACCCAAGTTGGACTAGGCCACACATAGGGGGGGGTCGGTTGCATGCTGGGGCACTCTGAGATTCCAGGCCTTGGTGCAACTGCATGATCTTGGCAATATGCCAAGGTATGCCAAGATTTTTACAGTCTCGAACGATGACTATGTCATATGTCACATACTGCCATGACCTCTGCACTGTCGTTCTGACGTCATGTCCGCGCTTCCCTCTTAGGCAGGAAAGAAACTTGCTTTTTAACTATGCGTTCACGTAGACAACCGGCTGCGTTGTGAACGGAATTGTTCTCATACTACGCTAGAGGGCACACCAGAGAACTCAGACCGTATAGAACTTCCGGATTTGCATTATGTGAACAATAAATATGGCGACACTCAAGGAGGTTACTGCGGTGGCATTGTAGATGGTATGTAAGCTTGTCTTCAAAACTTTCCGCCATTGTTGTCGCTGCTGACGTACCTACTGACCCCTGACCCTGTCACATCCCCATACTGCCTCTACACTGCCCCTACCGTTCCTGTGCGTATTGCATCTTGCGGACGCGTAGCTTTAATTTCTGAGGACGTGCACAACCAACGCTCCAAGCGGATGCAGGATACGCGAGGCAGCCATCATGCGCACGCGTAGTTAAAAGCAAGTATATATTGCAACGTGATTATGTTGTATTCATGTGGTGTTGGAATAATCTGAAAAGGTTGTTCCCAACTGGGAAAATTCATGTGAACTGGAAAGTCAAAACGACAAAAGTGGAAAGTGACGAAGATTTGGGTACACGACTTACCGACTTGTGACGTCATATACGCAGAAACATGGTGGACGAAAGTAAACGTTTGGTTGATGGTAAGAAACGTTTTATTAATTAACATATTGCATATCAATTTTTTTCTCACGTGTAATTTGTAAGATGAGCCATATGGTATTAGGTTGTAACCCATAGAGTGACCACGTAGAGTGACCTAGATTAGTTAGAAAAGTTATTTATTAGCATTAACCCTGATAACAAGTCAGGTAAAGCAATATTTTAGTGGTTTTAGGGAATGTACTGGTGCAGCAAATATGTTTAAACGCATTGGTTGCTCTGGCCTGACGTGTGTCCCGAACATCAAATCTCAAAAATGACAAAATCTGCTCAAACCTATTGATGCTGAATGCAGCTTTGAATATTGGTCTACCACTGAGACTGTTTGACCACAGAGGTCACATGATCTCTAGAGATTCATGTTGCGAACGATAGACACCAAGTAGATACAAGACTGATGTGACTGCAAGCTCTGGTTCAGCTTGGAGGAGGCTGGGCTGATAACCATAAGTCCATTTTTGCTGATGTAAGTTTGGACTGGTTCACTTGGGACAGCAGCTTGGACTGGTTAATTTGGGACAGCCACTTCAGGATCGGCATCACTATGGTCATCAGCGTCGGAGCTCAAGCTAACGTTTTCACGTTCGTGCTCAGATTCTTGTTCTTCAGCTTCTGATTCATCTGACTCATTACTTTGCACAAACACGTAATCCTCATCATCAATTGTGTCATCCACGACTTCATTTTCAGATATGTCTTCGTCCAAACTCCAAAAGATATCAAGAGCTTGCTCCCGAGTATAAGTTCGCCGTTGTGCCATGCTTGCCACCAAACTGTGAGCAGGGGCACGTTCCAATCACAGAGGCACCTGCGTGAGAGCAGGGCTGCGTTCCAAATCACAGATTTGACAGCAGGGATGCGTCTATCAGTATAACTA
>OMNO01017186.1:0-13432 GCA_900303215.1 Trachyrincus scabrus | reverse complement strand
ATATAACAACATATATGGAAATCAGTATTCCTTACCTAACTTCCTGAGACATGACCAGAGGGGGCAGAGTTCAGTAATGGCCTGGGTTTGAGGTGTCTGCAGTAACTCTTAACAATGCTCTTATGTAAGAGGGCATTCTTAAAGTGTCCACTTATTTTCAAGTGACCTCTCCGGGACTCGACATTCGTGTGTCACCTCTCTTAGTTCCAAATGAGAACCGCTGGCCTGGATTTCATGACGGCTTACATCAACGGTAGCTGCTAGCATTAGCGTGTACCGTTTCACAATCTATTTTGCACCATTCATTTAAACATCTAAACATAACAAGCATGTTACTGTTAACATTCTTAACATATAAATAAAATACATGTGAAATGTGCAGATTTTAATTCAGGTTCAGAACATGACATGAATATACAGAACATAACATGGAACAAATGTGGGAGGTGCGATTGTCCTTAGTACTGTTAAGTGTTGGTTTTTGTGTTTTTAAAGGTCTTCAGGCATATGGGCCGTATCAACAAAAGGTCATCTTAGGTGAATTTCGCTGGTAGTGCGAAACATAATCTTCGGCTCCCTACTATTTTATTTGCACTGCATGATGCGATCACACACACACACACATTAAGAAACAGTTCGTATCTTGTGTACATGTTGTGGAGTGTGTGTTGTTGGTGGCTAGTTTAAGCAGCCTCACCTGGTCTGAGTCAGACTGATTCGACTCTGGGGCTGGGTGAGGCTGCACACCTGTGGGTCATTGGCCAATCAAGGCCCACAGGCCCCACCACACAAACTCAGGAGGAGCACAGACATGTCAGCACGTACCACCTGCTCTGCCTGTTCAAACTATCTCAAACTCTGCAATAAACCGGTTTAATCATCATCTGCCTGTGTCCTGCTATTGGAGAAGCCCTGAAAAGCCACTGTAGTGGCATGTAGCAGGGGAAACACGTGTTTATTGGTGATTAGAGGCGAGTACTGCCACACACACACCACACCACACACACTGGCTCGCTCGCGGTCAGTCCTAATAGGCCCTATGTAAGCCATGTTGCTAAGCGGCGGTAGGCGTAGATAATTAACCGGTTCCATTCTTTAAATTGCTTTATGGGGACCCAAGCATGGAGCGGCCGCGGGATACACCCCTACTGTAGGAAGACAAGTTTGATTGCGCAACGACACACACACACCTGCATCGGCATGCCGCTTTGACCGCGGCTGGGAGTCGCACCCCAGCCCCTGCTCCTTGTTGACCGATCGATGCCGTGTCCGCTTCGGTGTTTGAGTTCATGTTTCAATAGATCACGACTGTTTGATCAAGATGTTTTCTCCGGGAAATAAGATTAGCGCAGACTTGTGACATCACGATTAGCCAATAGCCCGTTCTGTTCATTTTCAGGTCATACTCTACGTACGACCTAAAATGAACAGTTCCCACTGTACAGTATAATGTAGACGTGAAGACTAGGCCTACGTGCTGATTACGAATGCAATATACAGAAGAATCCTATACCACTGTTTACTCAACAGCGTGTGGCCCTGCTAGATAGAGCATGGCGTTAAACACTGCCAGGATCAGGGCTTCGATATTAAGCGATGCTCTGCATGAAAGGGTCCAGCAGATGGGAGATATGCATAACATGGAATGTTGTTGATTTAGGCTGAAGCAATGCTGCTGGAGGGATCGAATGGGATCAATGAGGTTCCTCTGGTATTTCTGAAGTAGCCTCCTCAAAACACGTTATGTAATCGTGAGTGATCTACATGAGGCCTTTATGTAAAGTATTACAAAAGATATTCATACAACATACAATACAACATTTTGAATTGAATCATTTTCTAAGATAATGAAAAGTGAATCGCTATTTATTGAAAATGCCTCGCTCAACAGAATTGAAATACAATAAAATATCTTAGCTCATTGCTAAAGTTTGTTATATTCTCTCACATACGAACTATGATACAAATCAAACTTCATCCAAATATTTCAGAAGTTTAAATATTAAATATAAAAACGTTATTTTATGTAAACAAAACCTGCCACAGAGGCAGGGTCTAGTGGTAATGTTCTGTGATTTGAACCCCGATGTGTGCAGTCTACCTGTAAGTATGTCGTGTATCTAAAAACAAAATCAGTGTGAGTTGCTTTGTAAAATAAAAAGAGAAGAGGATACTGGATTAAAGCTTTAAAGGTTTGGTTCTGAGTCATGTTGGTTCATCTGCCCATTCAACCCACTGCTCATTGACATACTGTCTGGCCGCTAGCCTAGGCTGCTATCAGCTAATTGTCCTGATTATACACGGAGCCTCTCGATAAACACACCACCAAATCATCGGCTTTACAGACAAAGATTATGTTGACCCATAAAGCACGTATTTATAGTGCTGGCTGAATGTGACCTAGTTTAAAGGTGACATGGGACGGTTGAACGGGTCATCTAAAAGACAGGTCTTAGACAGGACTTAGCGTCTACTGTCACTTTTACAGCCTGTCATTTTCCCAATTCTGTGGTTTTTTTTCTCCCATCTCGCTCGCTCGGCCTCTCTCTCTCTCTCTCTCTCTCTCTCTCTCTCTCTCTCTGTGTGTGTGTGTGTGTCTCTCTCTCTCTCTCACACACTCTTTTATACTCACTGTCTATCTCAGCCTCTATATTCACATAACGATTTTTTGCATAACCACATCATCATTATAAAATCAATGGCAGCACACCTGTGGGGACTGGAGCAGAACAAACCCAAGCCTTGACGACTGCAGGTAATAGAAACATTAGATTAAGTGCAGACGTCCATAAGGACCTTGAAGAAGGCTAGAAGATTAGATGCAAGTGAGCTATCTAGCCACCTCTGGCCTGACTGTGTTGTGCACAGTCCCTGTAACATAATACAGTAAACTAAACACGAGACAATGCCCTTACAATATGAAGGTGACTCAACAATGTACTTGTTTTAAGACATCAAAAGAAGCAAATACATGTGAAAAACATTTTGACCTAATTCCCAATATTTGGCGCCGTGTTTTCTGTGATTTTCTTTTACGTAATTGGGTTTTGCAAGTTCCTGTCACGAATGACACTTCATAGCTATGATGGGCGTGTTTGAATGACTGTCAAATAGGTTAGATACCGAATGACTAATGACTGATAAATACCAAACAGTTTCACCCGCTACATACAATGACTGTCTTGGAGTAAAGCTCCTTTATGGCTAGTTATTGTTTTTATGGCTGGTCTGAGATTGCTTGAAAATGTGAGGCAAACAAAGTAGACAAAGATAAAGGAGGTGTGTACAAAATGGATGTCTGGTCTGCATGATTAATGGCCTTGTCTTTGGGACAAGGTTGTCCGCTTTGTCGTTGTTAAAGTGATTGGAAATGGAAATCTGTGCTTTTATTTTGACAATGACATGTAGGTGCTATTAGGTGCTATTAATACAGTCATTGAGAGGACTTTGTCTTTCGAATGAGTCTTTTTTTAAAGATTTAACATGCTCATCGTTCAAAAATAATTTGAAGACAACTACTATATTTGTACTATATTTTGAATGTTCTATATTTTGTACTATATGTACTATATTTTGAGTATTCAGTCACTTCCGACCATTATTACTGTTTAATCAAATTTTGTGCTTATCCATTTAAAATCATCGAAATTGCAAATATACAATTGACTGCAATTACAGAAAACCGTGTGGCGTGGAGGGAAAGCGTTTTAGTGTCTTGCAGCGGTACTCTGGGTACTGCTATTAGTATCTCCTAAGGCTATGCCGTAGGTGACAGCTCGGTCTTGTTCAAGCTAGACAACGTTTGCTTTAATTGGTAGTCTCGTTCCCACCGTGTGAAAATACACCACAGCCCTATGTGTGTGTTTGTTTACTGTTGTTTTTGGCTTGTTGTTTCATCCAATCAATGCTTGTGGGGTTTGGATTTCAAGAACGTTCTCACATTCTGGGCCATCAGATCATCATCATCACTGTCTGTCTGGCTTTGTTTATGTCTCCATCTAAGCCCATTCTCCACATGATTAGAGTGTGTGTGTGTGTGTGTGTGTGTGTGTGTGTGTTTGTTCAGTCCCAGAAGACAGACGCATCATTGTGAGAGAGAAAAGGGAGGCGAAGCACCACTTGTTTTCTCCCCAGGTAGCCTAAACAGCGTAAATGGCGCTAGGCGTCGTGAATGTCTGTGTTATTTTGCCTTCATTAAGAGCTTCAAAGACGCCCAGCACCGAGCTAGCGCAGGCTAGCAGGGAAGTCCTCTAAAACTTGCACCTGCCTTAAGATAAACTGAGCCCATTGCTTGAGGTACTTTGGGGAACTTTAAATAAATCGTAAAACAAAAAGCAGGTCTGTTTTAGCTTGACCTTTAACTTGATGACTAACAGTGTCTCACAGTATAACCATTGTAAATTAAGCCTTCCAGTTCGTAAACGGACAGCGAGACAAATTGTTGCCATCTAAGGACGACAGTTGCGTGCATCGCACAAACTCACTGATTTTGGAGTTAAAGTGTGAGCAATGTCTAACCAAAGCAAATCAAACCAATGGCAGTTTTGAGGATTAATTCATTCCTTCATTCATTCATTCAACAGAGGGCGCCACATTGCAGCGAGGGAACGGCTCTTTAAACGTCTCATTTATTTTTCCCATACTCTCGCCCTTTTTAAGTGCTTCACTAATTCACCTCTAAGTGATGTTTACCGGTGTTGAGACTGTTCCGACTCTGTTAGCAAACAAGCACTTTATTGGGAGTGTTATCCCGCGTGACTGAGAAAAGGGGACTTTTATTTGTTGTGAGTATTAGTATTGGCACTATTGCTTTACAACGTCAAGATGTGAATAAAAATTAAATATTTGAAAGGGGGTTCAAGGGGACGATATAGAGCTTGGGTTTTGTGGGCTGTGCTTTAACGATACTGCATCTGATTATCTATAAACGTTACAATAAAATACATAAATATAGCAATGACATTTCATATGTCGTTTTCAGATTGGAGTCAGTAATCTGGGAAGGAGTATTCAGCTTTATAACGTACACTTTGACAAACAATAATGTTAATGATATAATGTGAGATAAAGCTAAAACACTACTGCTATTTAATCAATTATCAGATGCATGTCATTCATGACCAGGTAGAGGTTAGGCATCTTGCTTCAAGGATTCCTACAGGTAAGCTGTAGACATTGGGAATCAAACCGAGAACCTTTCGGCTGGGAATCAAATACCTGAACCACTACACTATCCTGCCTCAGTACCGCAGTGTGTTATTTAGAGAATTTAATTTTATAATCACAAAATCTTCCGCATACAATCCTCTGTTTATATGTATTTATATGTATTTTCCTATGTTTAACTAGACTACTCAATCAGTACTCTGGTTCTAATTTAGTCAATATCATTTTAAATGTGTTTTCAAGCAATATTTAAACCTGTGATTTGGCGACGATTATAAAGAAAGAAAACAGCCCCCTGGTGTTGGCCACATCACACGCCCCTGCTCTCCACGGGGGCCACGCTGGTGGAAGACCTGGATCAGTTTCCAGGGACATGCATCTTCATCAACGGCGACAGCAGCTCACATCCATCACGGCAGACCTTGGCCGTCTGTCAGCTAGGCCTCAGCTCACTTGACTTTGTCACGTGAAGATGTTCACCCCTGCTATGGTTTCATATTTGGTCCAGTAAAATCTTCCCCCTGCTATTTATATTTATGTGTTTATTTATTTACTACTGTGTTCAGTCATTAAACAGGTGCTTTTCAGCTAAACCAACTTACACTGTTTGTTTTTTTCTATGAGTAGGGTGGACAAGGGGTTGCTCAAGGGATTCGGACCCAGAACCTTTCAGCGACTAGACTACACTACCGCCGGTGGTTTCGACAGGTATGCAAAAATCTGACCCGCTGGTAAGTAGCTACTGATCAGTTGGTAAGTAGCCTAAGTCCTTTTTTACAAAACGTTTTAGTGTTGAACAGCATTATTATGAATTATTAACATGCATTATTATTAATTATTATTTAACCTTTAACCATTATCTATTTAATCTTTATTTATTTTACCATGGGTAGTATGTCTTTAATGTAGCCCAATATAAATGTAAATTCATATAGAGATTGTTTTGTATATGTCTGCTTTGGAGTCAAATGTTAGCCAAGTCAAGGCAATGACTCATTCGTCGTTGTTAAAACGACACGTATAATTTGTCACAGTGAAATCCTCACCGTTGAATGGCCGCTTACCATATGATGTATTTGGGGAAACAGATGGTACAGGCACTAAAATTAGCCGTGGGTTAACGTGCTATAAGCCGCAAACTATTTTTAGCTCTTTGCTGATGATGACCCCTAATCATTTTCACACATTGCCGTTCAAACATTTAGGCATACATGAATTTTTCCCCCACAATCGGAATTCTGGCCATCGGCCATTCCTCCACATGCCGGAGGTGCGACGATGCTTCTAAGTAGCGGCGATTTATGGGTGAGTTAATCAGCTCAGGATTTGACAGTAATCACTTTTGGCCGCCCTGAGTAGATCAGGTGAATATAAAGACTGAGTAAGCAGCTGATTAAGATGATGACTCTGTGTGTGTGTGTGTGTGTGTGTGTGTGTGTGTGTGTGTGTGTGTGTGTGTGAGAGAGAGTGATAAAGTTGCACCATAAACTTTATGCTACATAGAGCCACAACCACGAGTATTAGTATTTATTTTCATTATTATTATATGGTATCATTATCGGCCTACATATTATTATGGCTAAGTCACAGACACCAGTAGACAAAGCATATAAAAGCTGTTTTCTATAGTTGCCCGATTACTGAAGATTATTTTTTATAGTAATGGGCATTATGTGACAGTAGGCTAATAATTAATGTATAGATAAAGGGTTTGATTCCCAGTTGAATACATTGATACTCATCTTCATACAGATGAGTAGGCCTAAATAATAACCAAGTATTACATAGGCCTACATGACCTCATTCAGCCTGGAAGTTCTCTTTAGTTGGCATATATTTATATATATATTTCATGTTGAGCATATCCTACATAGGCTACATATATACATAGCCTATTCAATGTTTATTATATTTATATATAGGCTATTTCATTTTGAGCTCATATGAAACGGTTGAATCCTTTTTTGTTCAAAATGTATTATAGGGCCTAGTATTGGGGATGTATACCTACTAGTCCTGGACACTAGCCTACTATTATGATGTGTAAACGTATAGTCATCCTACATCCTCAACATAGGCCTACAGCCGTTTATGAAACACCCCCAATGATCAAATGCCCCCATGTTGTGATTTAGAGACATCATCACAGAAATATGTTCTGTTTGAATGAGAAGAACCCTACAACAATGAGTCACTTCCCTCCACCATTGTAGCCTACCAATCCCTAGGGCCAAAGAGAGGTTCGGCAGTGGAAGTTATTTCTCTGGGAGGAAGTTGAACAAGGAGGCAGCAGCAGTGTAGGAGTACAATTCCAGGCTATTTTCTGCTGACGCTAAAAGCCAAAAAGCAGACGACCTACCCGATGCTGATATTTGCCGCGTGGTACGAATGAAAGTTTTATTATTAATGGTCAAACACGTTGCATGTAGGTCTACCACTGTGTGATGCAACACATGTGTCTGGTTCCCCAGTTCATAAATTTAACGCCAGGACTATTAGTTTACAGATTGTGTCAGTAGTTTTGACGGAAATAAGACATGCACCCTACTGTATTATTATTATTATTATTATTATTATCCATGTGGAGTTATGAAGTAAATGATCATAAAATATTTACTGAACAACACAGTATACACGCTCACGAGAACTTCAATCGATAACTCATTCCTCAATAACAGCTAGCGTCACTTCCTTAACCAATGCCCATCCCTTAGGAAAAAAAATCACACAGGCAAACGACGGCAGGAAAAGTAACTACGAAAAAAATCGTAAGGGAAGCATTAGCAGAACGCCAGATGTAAAAGTTGGATTTCGCGAAGGGAGCAAGTCTGATACCAAAGTATACTCTTCAAGGTACGTTTTTCCTTAGTTGCGATCACGCTCTAAAAGTTACTTTAGAATTTGGACTTCGTTAACCTGTGCCCCCATTGCTCACTTATTGTGTGGCTTTCGTTTTTCTTTTTCTGATGTAAGTTTTGAAATATAATTTTCATGTAAGCTTTCTTTAATAAATAACTTATTTTTAAAGGCCGATAATGAATTTCGGAATGTGGGGCGGGGTGGGGGATTGATGGTTTGACTCCCCTACACACGTTTGGTGGCTTCTACATCATGAAAAAAATGTATAGCCTGTGTCTACTGCACAATATCAAGTTAATGAAGAATTGACACACTCTTATTCAAATATCTGTGTAAAAGTCAGTATAATTCATGTTTTGTTGTTTAGTAGAAGAAAAATGAATTGACTTCCATTTGTGTGTTATTGCAATGAAAACTGCAACAACCAATAATAAAGGAAATATCAACTACAGAGATCAATAATGGGGATGTTAAGATTTTTATACTCCAAAAAGACTACCCCCATACCCTCTCACCATTATAATATGCTGATGATAAACACAGCATATTCATTATTGGAGATTAGTGGATTAGTGCTGCTGTTAACTTTTCTTCTTTTGATTAGATACATGTATTTTTGTTTTCCTTCTCTTGCGCCCTCAGGGTTGCAATCAGGTGATAGGTATGTGCTTGTGATGCATGCGTGTGTTTCACATACAAGTCCCAGCATGGCCGTCATGGCAGTGCAGAGAAAATTCATTGGTTTCTCACCATCTTGCATAACAACATGTTCTTTCATAACAAGTCCCATGAAAAGCGACCGAACAGGGCCAAACCCCTGGATTTGATTTTCAGGGACATTTTAAATTACCTTTTAAGGTGACATCATTTCAAAACCGCTAAAAAGACACCGCGTTCGTTAGTCATTCATTCAAAACAGAACAAAAGAGATATCTTTATTATCCCCTCAGGGGCAATTCATAATCAACGTGTAACTTTAGGGGTGATCTTGCACGGACCCCTCATTGCTTCCTATAGGGATGAGTGTCAGCATTAGAAATATACATTTCTTATATGGATAACTATATATAACTCACCCTGTTAAAATGTAACAGGCCACAGCTGACAGCCAGAGCCATTTGGGTTCACAAAGTATGTCATAATATTATGATTTATCTTTTATATCAGATATAGATATGTCTATATAGATATGTGTGTGAATGATTTCAGATACGATTGTATCTACAACATGTTGTGAATACAATTTTGTGTGTAATACTAGTTTTCGTGTTTTCACTTGAAATTGTCATATGAAACTGTATGAGAATATATGCTTGCTTGCGGTGCTTACACTACACATCTCTGTGTGTCTTGGCCCCTCAGGTGTGTCTCTCCCTTCCTCCGTCTGTAGTCATGCCACTCCACAAGTCGTCCCGGGCTCCACGCCTGGACCCCACGATGATCTCAGCTCCGCTCGATGACTTCCGTCACACCATGCACATCGGGAGAGGAGGCGATGCCTTTGGCGACACGTCCTTCCTGTCCACACATGGCCCCAGCAGCAACAACACCACCACAAGCACTACCACCACCACCAGCAGCAGCAGCAGCTCCGACCTTGGCGCGCCAGGGAACGTGACGGCTGTCGACTCCCAAGTACCAACTATCAGCCACGGTGAGAACTCAGCGGATGGTCTGGAAGAGTATGACGACCTCTCCAGGGGTCACTCTGTGTCTTCATTCACCCTGGACCTGGACCTGGGTCCCTCGATCCTGGGGGACGTCCTGGGGGTGATGGACGCACTGGGTCTGGACTCCACCAATGAGGGGGACGTGTTCAGTCCCAGTAACAATACAACCTTATCGGAGATGAAGTCTGGGAGAGGGGCGTCCGAGGACGTGTCAGTGTACCCGCAGAACGAGTTCAATGGAAAGGAAATGGTTGGCAGGGAAGAAAAGCAGCCGGGAGACAGCAGAGATGGCACGTTAGCGGATGGGAACTGCACGCTAGCGGACGGGAACTGGAGCAAACCCAAGGGGCTGAGACCAAAGGTGCGGTTCAGTGACAAGAGAGAGGAGATCACTCGCCAGGCCTCCGAGGAGGGAGACGGTCAAGGGTTTACCTTCCAAGACGAGGATGAGCAGGGGCCTCAGACCCCAACCAAGGGTGAGAAGGGAGTGTACGTCGGTGGTGCAGGAGAAGCAGAGTTGACCACACACAGGGCAGACATGCCACCTAGCCCTGCCTCGTCACACAGCTCAGACGACAATGGATCAAGCCCGTTGCACTGCAGGAGGGTTGAAACTGGCCATTTTGAGACTGACTCTGAGGAGGAGGAGGAGGAAATGGAAGATTGCGGAAGAGGCTACACGTTTGAAGATGAGTTTGATGATGAAATTGGTCTATAGGGACAATTGGGGTGTTGTGATAAAATTATTTTTATATGCATAATTCATAATTCCAGTGTCCTATAAAGGGGAGACAAATGCGAACTGAATATGCATATTTTAAGACAAGATAGGCAAAGGCTGAATTCAGGTTGTACAGTTTTATCACTCAGCTTAGGCTGTAGCTGAAGTTTAACTGGAAAATTGAATGGAAAATTGGGATTTTCAAACTGTTACAATCTGCCCAAAAATATAGTATTGTTTTGGTTGGTACCAAGGCTTATAGCACTTTTTATAGTGTCAAGCACCTGAATGCCTTGCTGTGGAAAGTGGAAATGTGCCAAGTGTAATGTATTCATGGTAATTGAAAGACAGCTATTTTAAAAATTGTAGTTTAATGTAATGTCTAAAGTTTCTATAGTTTTATACAAAAGTGCCTTAATAGGATAAATGTATTCTGTACCTTGTCCTATAACAATTTTGTTTTTTCCATCCTGCATGTTTTATCTACGTGTTATAACTTGATGTTTGCTGAATATCTTAATCAAAATGTTTTGAAACCAAAAATGTTTTAAAGGAAATGCTTCTCCATTTATTAAGAGTAACTGAAATACATTCCATTCATTTTAATATTCCAATTTGTTTCCCAATTTCATACTAAAGTACTAGCTGAGTATGCAAGTTCTGACCAAACCAAGATCATCTTATCAGTGTAGCGGCAGTTATAACTTATTGTTCAATACCGTACATATCAAAGTGTTTATATTTTCTTTCTTTACCTTTGGGATATGCAGTGGGTTGTTATTAACGGCTATGACCCGTCTGTAGCTTGTCGTTTCAGAATGTGGATATGGGCCTACATACTTTTACATGCTAATGTAATGCATCTATTGAAGTGTTTACAAATGCTGTTAATGGGAGATCTTAATAAAAACAACTAGTTTTGTATGTTGCTAGACTAGAACATCTTCTCTGGTGAATAGGTTGTTCACATTGCTGGATTGAATTAAATGAATAAAACTTATGTATTTGGGATCAGTCATTTATCACCATGAATCATTGGCTTGTGACCTTTGAGCTTGGCTTCAAGCCTGCTTTCCCTCTGCAGATAGTAAACCTGTAATAAAACTAGTATAAAGGTATTAGATTCTTACCCTGGGCCTTGATCTACAATAAAGTTTAGAATATGATAGTTAAATACAGTACATCCGTTTGCTTTAAGATACAAAATAGACTAGATAACTATGGTATGATACATTTTTTATTTTGCGCATGCAATAACAAATGCATTTCATATCAGTTCAATTCATCTGTAAAAGTACAGATTCAGATCTCTTCTAGAAAACTCTACTCCATAAACTCAATCTATATACACAATAGTACAAACGGCAATATGCTTTGACATATTTTGGGCAGATTACTTAAGTCACATGTACACATTAAATATGTGTTGTAATTGCATTTCCTCAACCACCTCTACTCCTTGTCGAAGATGGTGAAATGAAACGGATCGACCTTAGACCGATATTGTCCTGAACAGGTTAAATCCTGACAGCGCGGTGGAGATCATCACGCCTGGTAACTGTGGATGCCAGTGGATCTCCTTCACCTCTGACTGACCCTGGTGCAGGAAGAGCAGCTGGGGAGGAAGGTCCTTTAGGCCCTCTGCCCTGGCACCGACATCACTCGACTCCACCGAGAGATCCCATTGGCTGACCACGTCATCCGCCCCGGCAGCGGCAAACACGCTGGAGTCTATGGGGTTCCACTCCACTGAGGTGATGGGGGCGCTGTGTTGCTTAAAGTTAGCCACCGGCCGTCCAGACTGCAGGAGAACAAGAACACTGTGATGTTAAACTACAGATACCTCACAGGAATAATTTTTCTCCGTCTCACAAAATCAACCAAAATGATAGATAAATGACTGGAGTTGAGACAGTACACTCAACTGCCAGAGACATAAAGTGCATTTTTCTTTATTTTAAAAAAGTGTGTTCTTTTTCCCATCAAAAACAGGGTGGTCTTAACATCGGAGTGCAATAACCAAACAATCTTCCATTGTTTATCATTGATATGCTCCCAAGAGTTTAAGACAGCTTTTTCTCTTGTAGCACTGATGAAGTAGCACATGACTTAACATGTTAGTTATTTCACATTTCAGTCTAGTGCAGCTGTAGTGTGACCAAGTGCATATTCTTGCCATGATCAAATGACCAGCAGCAAAATCAATACGATGCACTTGCCTGAAACTGTCGCAGATCCCATACTTTCAGAAGGCCATCGTCTCCCCCTGACAGAAGGAATGGCTCACTCCTGTTCCAACTGATGACGTTGATGTCCGACGAGTGAGCTTCATTGGTGGACAGCATGGAGTTTGGCGGGGCGCGGGTGTCCCAGATTCTGATAGACTGATCCACTGAACACGATGCGAAAACCTGCCACAAAACACATAAAACATCAACACATTTTTTTGACATTTCTGGTTTCATCTTTTACGATCTTCAGACAAGAAAGACTACCTGAGCATTGAGATTTCTCCAGCCACAAAGACTTTGCGATCCACAAAAAACATTACATTTGTTGGGTGCAACTAATGATAGCTTATTTCAACCGACATACCGTGGCTTCAGTAGGTGACCACTGCAGGTCCTCCACAGACTTGTTGTGTGAGCTGAAAGGTCGCTGGTCAACCGTCCAGGAGGCACCTCCTTCCTGTGGCTCCCATACATGGATGTTCTTTTTACAGTCCCCAGTGACTAGACGGCCTAGTGGGCAGGGGGAAGTAACATTAAGTAACAATATCCTTTTCCACAATTTGATTGCAACAAAATGTGTAATATACAAGCATCAGGATAGTTCGAGTAAGTTAATTGTTATTTAACACACACACACACACACACACACACACACACACACACACACACACACACACACACACACACACACACACACGCACACGCACACACACACACACACACACACACACACACACACACACACACACACCCCCCCCCACCCCCCCCCCCCCCCTCTCTCCTGT
>OMNO01017182.1:1883-19468 GCA_900303215.1 Trachyrincus scabrus | reverse complement strand
TGCTCACGTCATCTGAGCCCTTTTAAGGCCCTGAGGAGCTGCTGGGCGCTTTCACTTTCTTTAAGGTCAGTGTTGATGAGCCCACCGTGAGCACAAACCAATGGTATGCATGGAAGAGGGGGGGCAGCGAAACCACACAGGAATCGTGCACAACCACGTTATTTTAGGATACCCATATGTTTAACAAAAGTAATACGACTGAGTTCACATCCTGAACCGAATGTCGGATATGTCGTAAGGTACTAAAAAAAAGTTTTAAAAAAAGTGAATGCAGAAAAGGACTTAGAGAGAGGTGGCGCAGCTGAAACACTCAGAGGCTTTTATTATTCCATCTGCTCGGCCATGTTGCAGTACATGGCTCAACTGTCCCCAATATTCTTCTTCCTATGGCCCCTATATGAAAATAAATATATAAACTTATTTATTACCCCTTAACCTTTTAGCATCCATCGTATATTAACAACCTGCTGTAAAACAAACAATGCAACAAAACAAAACAACCTGATGAACCAGAGAAATGACCTATTAGGCTGATCGTCAGATCCCTCTAAAGATGACTAGTTTCAAGTAAAATGCCTGGTTCATCAGGTTGAACTGAAATATCTCTGTACATAACATGTATACAATCCTACATACAAAGATAGATGCATACATATGAAATCTGAACATTCAAGCTCATTCCAGCCTATGCTAGGACTAGTTAGTGTGGATGGACCTCTGTGAAGTGTGCAACATTCCCAGAGTACTGCAGCACAGAGTGAGATAAATAAATGATTTCAAGATTAATAAATAAAGAGTATATTGATTTGATTATGTTCTATGATCTATGAAATCTTTTCTATTGTAGTTTTGCGTCATAGCCATAAAATCATGCGGTTAACATTTTTTTTGATTTGTTTGTAGTCACTCTCACTTAGCTTTTTCATTAAAACTACAAAATCAACGTAAGGGTCTATAGTGGGCAGCTATTGATCTTACAGAAGAAAGAGAATGACCCTGCATGTGACCAAACCTAGATCTTCAGAGAAACTGATGGGCCTGTAGGCCTTTCACAACATGGGCCATTTTTTTACTACTGCCGTGCTGGCCTTCACTGTGAAGTGACACCACGGCAGTTTATACAAAGTCAATGCATTTAATGTCTGCAGTGAACACCACTCACGTATAGGGTTGAATCATTTACAGTAGACCTATGCCATATGGAGAACAAGTGAGCAGCTGTACATTGTCTTAAGCCACACAGCTGGGCGAAGGAGGGAAATAGACAGGCTGTCCTTCTGTCTACCTATGTGATCCTAGCGAAGGGTGTTGCTTAGTTACCATTAGGACTAAGGTGGTGGCTTGTGTCTACACTTCATGAGTCATATGTAAAGATTTGTGTATTATCTTATCAATTGGAAAAGTTATATATTCTCCTTTCTTAGTTAGATTTGGATGTTTTTTGTTTTTTTACTATGTATTTTGGAAGTTGCATCGGTAAGACATTCACTGCCACATGAACACAAACAGCAATTGCTTGGGCAGGAATTTTAAGTGCCTGTTGACAGATAGCAGGCACTCCTCTGCTACTTAATAGCTGGTTAATAACTGGCTTTCAAAACATGCAGTCCATAGCCTTGTTTTGGAAACAATGTCGGTGGAAAGCCAAGACCGGTTTGGATGGGTTTTGCCCGTGATTGAAATTCCTGTCAGTAGTCAAGAGTGGGTGCAATTTATTTTCAGCAAATCTTGCTGATACAAACTTTGATTTAGTACTGTTCTTGATATTGGCCTCACTGTAATTGTTTATAATTAATTTAATATCGAATAAAAACAAAACATTATGAATAATTCTTATTTATTGAATAATATAATAATAATAATAATAATAATAATAATAAAAAAACAACAACATTAAAATCAGACCAAATAGGAAACATGATGTCTGTCCCAGGGCCGACACCCCCTCTCCCACAACATTCTGCCTTAGTGCATAGGAATGATGATGAATGATGATGTGTCCTCGCACATCTTGAAGAAATAAACCAACTGTCCAGTGTTTTGATGATATATTACATATGACACGAGTATATGATCTGCAGTACCGTATATCCTCAGTGGCTCCAGAGTGCATAGTCCTTACAGTGTTGGATGAGATGATAGTTTGAAGCACTTAGAAACTCTAACCACTGAGGGGTAGTGTTTCCCTTCATAAGGTTTTACTAACCGTGTTTAAGAGAAAATACTGCAACAGATAAACATACAGATATATCACACAGGATGAATAATAGACCACTACAGTGAAATGGCTTTGCTATGTTGCAGAAGGGCTCCAATTAGCTCTTGAGAAATCCAGACAATAACTCTTCTTAGAAGCAGGCCATTGTTGTTTGTTTGTTTGTGTGTGTGTGTGTGTGTGTGTGTGTGTGTGTGTAATGTTTCAAATGTCTCCTTCCATAACTGCTCTGCATTGAAACTGATATGTTTCATGAATTCAATTAATTCAAGTGGTATAGTTTATTTTGAAACACATACTTATATAGCATATAGTGCAATACCCCTTCAGTATAGGTAGACGGTGTAGCCATTATTTACAGTTCACAATAGTTTCCTTTGATCATCCCTGCACTCTCTGTGCTAAAGCAGTGTGCTAAAGTGTGCTAAAGCAGGTAATACATTCATTCTTAAGACTTATATTCCCAGGGTCCCTTGCAAAAGAGACAAATGACACCTGGCTCAAAAAAATGTGCAGCATTGCACTGTGACTGACAGTGACTCAGCAGTATCAAGATGGAACCTTCACCTTTCTGTGTTATGGTTTGACAAAATTCAAGGTCTGTATTTTGTTTTGTTTTCTCCAATGTCCCTTTTCACTGTTTATATGCTGGTGTGACAGTCCACAGTACAATGACATCCAGAGCATCAAAAGGTTGTTACTGATAAACATATATGATTTATACCCAGCCATACTTCCCAGTTACTCAGTAACTAGCAGTAACATGCTGTATACCCTCTATTGCCAAAGGGATTGGTTGGACCAATCCCTTCTGGAGTTTATGTGTGTTAACCCTGGTTAGGCTTGCTGTGCACCAGGGGTTATTTTCCAACAGTTCCCTGCTAAATCCCCCAACACGCATCCTTTAGGAAGGAGCAGGAAAGCATTGTCAGCGGTGGTGATGTGGAGAGAGGTGGTCTCCGCCACTCTAGTGCTGCTGACCACCAAGCCACATTATGATCTTCACTGGAAACATAACCCCAGTGTATCCATCCAACAGTACTGGATACACATGGATCATAATCCCAGTATATTCTCTACATCTAAACGCAGCTAGAACGTCCCTGAGACATCTGATTTCATGGATTTGAAGACCTGCTTGCACAGCACCTCCATTATGGTTTCTTTTCTGCAGCTTTTATTTTCTTATTTAGAATGTGAATGCGACCCATATGTGTGTTGAGGTCTATGGTACACAATAGATTGACCTTGTGGACAATGGATGTTTTTGTCTTTTAAATAACAGACTCTACAGTTCTTCACCTACCTTCTCTCTTAACCCATTAGGAAGAATCATTCATGAAATGTTTGTTCCCTCCTTCTATAACCAATATGTAATCTATATTTAATCTATATAAACCTAATTCCCTTGCTGCCATGAGGATCGAGATGGACATAATATAACAACAAATAATTATATAAAACAGCCAGACTTAAAAACATGTATCTACTGCAGCAATGGCATTGGTGAAATACGTGGGGGGAAAAACAGGGAACACAACGAAAAAAAGAACGTGACAGCCACCCAAAGTCACTCATGAAGGCAATACGACCATTCTGCAAAATCTACTATACTTACTATGTATGTCATGGCCCATATATGCCATGTTTTGTTTATTATATGATGTCTGGTGACTATACTATACTATACTATAGGACTAGGCCTACTAAACTATAGTATAGTAACATACTATACCATGGGTACTATACTATACTATACTATACACACCTGGCATTCTCATGCTTAACATTTACAATAATATTAGGATATAATACTCACTCATGTATATTTTGAGCTCAAAGCAAATAGAAACAGTGTTTTATGTGTTGAAAAATAAAACTTTTTCCAACATATATATATATATATATATATCATTGTGTGAATATTTTAGTTCTGTTTTAAATGACTGGTTTAGTCTTGAGTAGCTGCCAGTTCTGACATTGCACTTCAGGTCACGCTATATTGCACAACAATTAGGCCTAGTGCGGCAGGTTGTCCTGTAGGGTGCTCGCTGAGCAGGGAGCACGCCGTGGATGTCGGGGCAGAGGAAGGGGGACGCGAGGAATGGCTGAAAGCTGTCGGTGAAATCCTACAGGAAACTAACTAAGAACCGAGGATAATTGCGATGCACTGCAAGTTTAGCGACTAACACGATTGCGTTGTTAGCCTTTCGCGGATACGACGAGAGAGCCCGCGCTTGAATCGGTTATTTATGGGACAACCGAAACGAAAAAAAAAAAAAAAACCGCAAGGTAGCCTACCGTTCCGTTCGCCAGGGGTGCTACTTGTTTTCATGGACCGTACGACATGGAGACGTGAGAAATGTGCGTAAAGCATTTCTCAGGGACTGCATCTGCTACATTCGTACAGTGAAAGGGAAACGCTGACATTCCCCACTGTGATCCCGAATGCATTAACTATTGAGACCAGTTTGTTTTGAGAGGAAAGAAGAAGAAGAAGAAGAAGAAGAAGACGGGCTTTATCTCATGACACAACCAAGAACACAGCCACATGAAAAGTCGACGTAGGGAGAAGATTTAGCCATTAAGGGACTTTTTTTGCTTCCACCTGACCCGAAGAGAAAATGCGCGCCTTTGTTATTTGGATATTTGTATCGTGCTATTTTCTCGGTTTTGGTGCCACTGCTCAAGGGCAGTCCACCCCGTCTATTTGTTCCCCCTCGTGCAACTGCGATGAAGACGGGGGTGTTGACTGCTCCGGGAAAGGACTTATTGCCGTTCCAGTCGGTTTAAGTGCCTTCACGTACCATCTGTAAGTATTGTTTACACCGGAAATGAACTAATTGTTACACTGGGGTTGAGTTGTGTTGCTCGCTAGAAGCTAAGGCCTCGGTGCCGACCCGGCTGGGACACCACACCGGTGCTGTTGTAGCCTAAACTTTACACCAGTGGACTTGTCCGAAGAGATGTTCAGATTCATCTGAGATGGTCAGAGGTCAGGATTTCCAGTCAATTGAGTTTAATAAAAAGGCCTAGACTTCGAGATTCAAGTTTGTCTTACCTTCAACCATGTTAGCTTAATTGTTTGTTTATTAATGAATAGACAAATCCCGTATTCACTGGACCATAAATATACATTTTAGTCTGGTCTAGCAATTAGGCTTTTGTCATGCAGTCTACTATGAATACAAAGGGCAATCTAATTGTCATATCAACCTGAAACAGTTCAATATGCTGCACTGGTTAATCATAAACTAGTAGCCTACGTAACCCAGTGTAAGCAAGTCACTGCAGGTTTGAGTAGTCGTTGTACTATCTGAAAAAGAAAGGGGCATTTTGACCTTGAGTTATTATATGTAGATCTATATTTTTTTTTTACACGTTCCTTGGAAAACATAGTTTGTGAAGTGATGCTCTTGTTTTTGCATACATCATTACAGCCCCTCTTCTTCCACCAACTTGTTAAACTACACTGCATAGAACTACAAGGTACCAGACCTGGTTGGTCTGTTTTCCTACAGCTCTTGTTAAGAATGACTTAACGGTGGTGGTAAGGAAAAGGGAGGACTCTGATGTATCAGTCTGTCAAGACTTGTCTTGCGTCTTTTGCTCACAGCTTAGGCTGAATAACTTACCCTAACCCTAACCTATATTATATCACTAATAATCACTCTACACCAAATGTAAAGCTGGCTCATATGCATTGTCCTGTTTGTGTTCAACAGTTCTTGGCCTAATCCCCTTATCTTCAGTTCGTGTGTACACATTTACATGCCGTGCGACACATTCATTTAAACCATAACAATGCAATATATCCAGTTCAGGCTAGGAAAGTATGTGGAAGGTTGATTCTCTCCCTTCTTTTGTTTGTTCTTGCAGTATCTTGAACTCTGCTTGTCCCCGTTCCACTCCCTCTTGTCTTTTATGTTGAGAGTGCCAGGCTAGGAGAGATCATGATGGATTAGTGTGAGACACATTGCAGCTGTAGACCTCCTTCCTCCTCTCACAGCTAATGCACAGATAAACATCTTAATGAATGAAGGAAAAAAGGGTAGATTTCATCTCCTGCATACAAGGAGGATAAACGTCGATATGCTATATGACATTCATTCTACAACTTTCCCTTCAGTGCTCCTGGTTGATATTGAAAAACAGGTGGAAATAAGACCAACAACACACACACACACACACACACACACACACACACACAGTAAATACATCTTCTTAGACACCTATATGTATGAGACCTATTTTCTGTTGGTCTTGGCTCTTTTGCATTGAATGAGATTGTCAGATGAGAAAGTAGGTAAGAAAGTGATGTTTGGGAGTACGTGAGCGAGAGGGGAATGCGTTGTTTCGTTACCTTGACAACCTGTGGGTTAGGGTCCACCAGATGCAGCAGGAGACTGACCAGCACGTTGTGGATCTGGTCTTTAAACACGGTCTCCCCCGAGCCAAACTTGGACAGGTTGCCCAGCAGGAGAATGGAAGCACAGCGGATCTCATCGTTCTCCTGGTGGAGAGGTTATAGGGGTGGAGGTTATGGGTGTGGAGAGGTTATAGGGGTGGAGAGGTTACGGGGGTGGAGAGGAAGTGACATGAAGTACCTCTACCTTTTAAATAACCAAGCAGCTCAAAGTGGCAGAGTGGTGTTATTTTTATAATAAATGAGTTCATAACAAAAGTGATTTAATAGATGTGATTTCATATGCTCCAGTGTTTGCCCGTGTATTTCCCTTTCTCTGCATGTGTGAATCCTGACAGAGCTTTACAAATGAGACATTAAAAATGGTCATATCTAGTTTTCTATTGTAACAATGTGGTATTAAAAGGACCATACCACTCTATTACCACCAGGGTGATGAAACCATCGTAACCGTCTCTCCTGGCTTCACTGAAACATCCGTGACCAATGTAATTCGTCTAAATGACTTCTGCTGAAGAGCATTTAGCATGAGCAAGCCATGAACATAATAGCAGTAGCACTTTGGTCTTCGTGATAAGACATTGTTGTGTGCAAGTACTAGTATGGTGATTTTACGGACGGGAATTTCTCAGTACATCAGGCTCACTGAGAGGTGAACATGAAAGAAAGCTCAGACAATATGCTATTTTGGGCCACAGCTACAACCAATAGCTGGTTCCATGCAGGGGTGGAATAGAAATGTTGATGGCAGGACATCACTTGTACACCCAGCATGTACTATCAGGTGACCCTGACCTGAAGCCCTGTGGTTCCCAACCTGCAGTGCTAATGAAAGCCATGAGAAATGGGACTCTCAACTCCAACCGTGAAACTAAATGGTATTCCATGGCCTTGTGTTCAAGTTCAAGTTGTTTATTTGTCACATACATACACGGGCTGTGCAGTGAAATGAAAGTGGCAATGCTCAACAGAAATGTGTCTAGTGATCCCTAGAGAACGCTCCTGTCACATCTTACATTGTTGAACAATTAATTAGCCAGACCCCCAAAAAAAAACATTGGACGGGAACTTACACTCTCCAAGAAAGGTTTGATCTTCATGAAGATGTAGACCACGAGTAAATGGACGTTCTTTTTGTCCAGGTGGAGGAGGACCTTAGAGAGACCTGACATGGCCTCTAGTGTAATCCGTTTACCTGGAGGAAGGGTGGAGGTGCAATACACAGGGGAAGGAAACATTACATGAGAATACAAGACACACTGCTCTTGGTCAAATGAAAGAATCCACAACCTTTGAAACCCAGGGAGCAATCCAATGTCAGCATTCCTCTATTTCTGTCTCCTAATATAAATAGAGGAATGCTGTATGGAATGCTCAAACTTAATCTTACTTAAACTCTGTTTTACTTGTTATGCTACCATTATGTCTGCCCAATATGGCACCCGTTTCACTCCTAACCGTCCCTGGAAGGAGGGATCCCTCATTCTGGGTTCCTTCCTTGATAGTTAGGGGAGCTTTAGGGAAACACTTGTAGTTATAGCTTACCTGGGTCTTCCTTCTCCTCCATCCCCGAACTCATGGCTGCCAACAGCTCCTTAGCATATTTGTTTACCTGGTGGGGAAAGTGGAGCCCGACGGAGCAAGGGGAGAAGAGGGCATGGTTACTGTATCATCATATGCCACAACTGCATTATCTATGTTTGTTTTGATACGACTTCTGACTTTAGATTAACATCTAAAGTCTGATGGCAGACGAGCTCAAATCTGTGTGAATGGGGGCGTTTCACTTTGTTTCCGCTCAAATTAGTTTCGACCAATCATGTTCCTGGGGGGGCGGGGATCTGTAGGGGCGTGTTACATGGAATGGGTGTCGACTGGAAAAGACGAAAAAAACTCAGTCAAAAAGGTTATATACGTATATATATATATACGATGCCAAGGCGATGTGCACCAATTGCAAAACTGTTCTACAGCGGCATCACCGTAGTGCTGCCACAGGTGATCGTATTAGAGGTCTAATTAAAAATATGGCATCCAAAGCACACACTAAGGTTTCAGGGGATCCAAACACAACGGCCATGTTCCCATTAACGATCTCACGGTCAGTTTCTTATTCACTATGTCCCGCATATGCAGCTCGTATGCCCTTAAGGAATTATACTTGTTCTTCCATAATTGCTAATAGTAGACTGGCCACTGTAGAAATACATTTGTTAAAATCGTCTTCTGAAACCTCCATCTTGCCACTCTCGAATAAGTTTCTCTCCGAGTCCGAGTACGAATATCTCGGTAACAAAACAGGAAACCCTGCGTAACTCCACCCCTCGCACTTGCTGGTTTCCAGCGCAGGAGCTGTGTAGTCTCCCCCCAGAAGTCCGGCTATAGCATTGTCGAACTTCTGGATCTGAGATTACTCTGCATCCAACCACCGTGAGCCACCTACCGTTAGAGGAACTACATGCTAGCCTCTACAGTGAACCACCTATAGGGCGTTAGAGGAACTACATGCTAGCCTCTACAGTGAACCACCTATAGGGCGTTAGAGGAACTACATGCTAGCCTCTACAGTGAACCACCTATAGGGCGTTAGAGGAACTACATGTTAGTGTCTACAGTGAACCACCTATAGGGCGTTAGAGGAACTACATGTTAGTGTCTACAGTGAACCACCTATAGGGCGTTAGAGGAACTACATGTTAGTGTCTCCTGCCCGTCATGGCAGTGAGTGGTGTGAGTACCTTTTCAGGCGAGCCCGTGGCTATATTGCCCAGCCCCCGGACGGCCAGCATGCGGACGGTGCAGCAGGGGTCGGATATCCTCTCCATCATGTTGTTCATCAGCACATCCATCAGCAGCAGCTCCGTCACCACGTGGTGGTTCAGGAGCTGCGCACACACACACACACACACACACACACTATAAGAAATACACACACAGAGGCCGGAGTTGCACAAATCACCAAACCCAGGCCATATAATAATAACAATAATAACTGACTACAATGTGCCATACAATAAAATGCATTACGTTAACATATTTAAGCATTACTTTTTATTTGATATCCGATTGTTTTTTGCTCTTGTATTTTATTGCCATTGTAAAGTGTCTTTAAGTGTCTAGAAAAGCACAGGACAAAAATCTTCCAATACTAAAATAATACTTAATAATTCCAAAGGCTTAAAGATTGTCCAGTCAATTTTCCAAAATATTAGATTGGATTGCAAGTGTGTGCGTGTGTGCGTGTGTGTGTGTGTGTGTGTGTGTGTGTGTGTGTGTGTGTGTGCGTGCGCGCGTCACCTCAGAGAAGAAGGCGGTGACGGTGATCCGCTGGCACTCGTAGATGTTATTCAGACTGGGACAGAGACACTCCACGATGGAGGGTAGCCGAGGACCGGCATGCTTAGCTATCGCCCTGCAGGGAAACCATCAAAATACAAAGCAAAGCTTCAAGGACAGGTAAACCCCAAAATCACTTTTTTCAGTTGAAAACGGTTCCGTTTGGGTCTCACAATGTGTTGGTGAACATTTCGGTGTTATTTTTGACTAGAATGTTGTTAAACGGGGGATATTTTCTGTAAAATACAAGAAGTCTGCTCCTTCCGGCTAAAAACGTTTTCCGGAGGTGGCAGTTTTCTATTGGCTGCGCACCATAGCTCCAGCGGGTGTGACGTGGGTTTTGACAACGTTAGTGAGTGAGTAGTGTAGTGTGTGCGTGTGCGTGCGTGCGTGCATACCTAGCCAGCAGTGTGACACCGGTTGTGTGTGTGTTTGGTTCCTTCATGGCCTCCCAGGCGTTGTCCTGGTCCAGCCGCTTCATCACCTCGTCCAGCTTGGCGCGCGCTAGCAAGATACGCAGCGCCTCCACCGCCGCCCTGCACCACAACCACACACAACCACACACACACACTAATAACACTTCACATCTATATCACTTTCGACCGCTTCCATTCAGGTTTCCACCAGCACGGTACGTTACATGCTGCACAGCGAGTGTTCCCACTACACAGTCACAGCCCCGGGCCGCCACGGCACCGTCCTACCAAGTAGTGCTGCCTTGCCTCGCTGCCAGGGAGAGACAAGGCTCCATCTCACAGACTCTGTGAGAAGTGCTGAACACCAGTGTACCGATGAATACAGAATACACACAAATACATGCTGTATCGTGTCATTACGCTGTCCCGCTCCAGTTTTAAAAATCACCCTAATCCCCAAACTCTGACCCGAAGGCATCTGTATTATCTGTATCTATTTGATCGTATTGTGTCTTTATCTGCACTGTTCTGTCCACTGTGGCTTGCTGTAAACACCTGAATTCAACAAGTTGTTATCTATCTGGGTGGGCAGCAGTGGCTCAGGAGGGTTAGGGTCTCGCAACCGGAAGGTTGCTGGTTCAATCCACCGCCTGGCGGTGTATGAATGTGTGCATGAATGTGTGTATGAAGGTGTGTATGAATGGGTGAATGTGAGGCACTAATTGTAAAGTGCGTTGAGTGACCACCGGTCAGACGAGCGCTATATCAAACGCAGTCCATTTCCATCTATAAATGGAGACACAGAGAGCTGGAGAGCGGCGACCCACCCAGCCACGTGGAGCTGGCTGCCCGAGTTCTTGCCACGGTTGCTGTTGTCCCGGGGGGGCTGGACGCCCACGCTGGCGCCCAGGCGCGCGGTGAGGCAGGAGAAGAGCTGAGAGAACATGGCGATGGCGGGCTCCTGGCTCTGGCCGTTCAGCAGCAGCTCCCTCAGGCCGCACGTCATCTGCGGAGCGAGGAACACACAAACGCATGGCGTCACCCTGCAGGCGTCCTCTTGTGGACTCCACGGACTAGCTACTGACGCCCCAGTGGTTGATGGAACGGACACTTCCGTGTTTGTTGTGTATTGATGCTGGTCAAACAGTTGAGAGTCACTTTAACGTGCACTGTTCAACATACCCACATTAGATTTCATACAATACTCAATGAGCAATTTCATATTAAATTTAAATGTGCCATATCCCAGCATTTTAGCCACTTTATAGTTCCGTTCGGTATATTATATTATGTACATTTTTGTGTATATATAATGTGATGAAAGGTTATTTCTTGTAAGAATCTTCATGGCGGCAAAATATTTGGTTCAATCAAAGAGCATGATTATGGGAAGACACACGGCAGCATCTACCAAGCGTCTTCAGAGAAACAGCGGGTGTACCTGATTCTCATATCGTAGGCAGAAACATCAAATTATTTACATCAGATATTAACAAAACCAAAGGAGTGACTTACAGCTAACGGCTGGTTGGTGGCCACCTTCGCAAGTCCTGCTCTTATCATTGGATCCTTCCGGTCTATGTAGGGCGCCATGACAACCAGCTTCTCCATCACCATCTCCATGATTTGGCTTGCTATGATGGGGTCCGCCCCGAGCGCTATCCACATCTCGCTGTTCCAGCTAGATGCACAGGAAGACATGTTGCCAGAGTTATGATGGTCAGTAACAACTGCACTTTTCTAAACGGGAAATATTAGTCCTCAGGAGCCATCGAGTGTCAAGTTTAATGAGCGTTCCATCAGCTTTCGCGTTCGACGAGGAAACGCGGCCATAACAACAATATCAAGGGAATGTGCTTTTTATGGGATATGTATAACATTTTTAAGTGTTTCGTTTAACCTTTTACTGGACTATCGACAAAGGCGAGAGAGAGGCAGTGAGATGATTTTTGTGTCTTCGTGTTGCGGCGTGTCCAACGATGACATCGTTCTTTGTACGTCGATTGTTGTTTTGACATAGTGAAAGTGAACGTTATTAAACCGTGAACGTCGTGAACGCCCTGAGGCATTTTCAGTGAAGCCCTGTTGTTAAGAGGTCAATTCCAGATGGTCAGACCAACGTCTTGGTTTGTCCACAGTGTGTGTTTCTATGCATGCAGCAAAGTTTAAGGTTTTCCTACTCAACACTGTTGTTACACAAGAAACATTTAATCCAATGTGTGACCGTCAAAGACAAAACTGCATCATGTGTGTGTGTTGTATATAATGTATATAATACATAGAATATCTATTGGGTTTAGCGAAGAGAGAAGTCTGGTGGAACAGCATGAACACTTTCCTCTGCAGTAGCTACGGTACCTGAATGGTAAGCAAACTTCTCCGATATAGTAGTATGGTAGTGATATAAACGTACCTGTCGTAAGGAAGAGGCTGGTTGACCAGAGTGTTGAAGACAGCCTGCAGATGCTGAGTAGCCAGGATCAGAACAGTCTGTCCCACCGCCACTCTCACCTAAGGATCATTGGTACATTCGATTAATTCAAACCATTTCATCAACAACATAACTAAATGCTAATTTGAATGCTAATGTCTGTGCTTACCTGTTCCTCTGTGATGCTCTGCAGTCGCAGGTGGAGCACCTCCAGCATCTCTGGTACCTAGTGCACGCACACACACATGCACACCACACACACACACAGCTCTTTAGCTTAAAACACACAGGACCAAAACAAAGGCTGCACACCTGTGGGGCATTGGCCAATCAAGGCCCACAGGCTAAACCAGCCACCACCACACACACTCAGGAGGAGCGCTAGCATGGCAGCACGGACCATCTGCTCTGCCTGTTCAAAACCATTCTCAACTCTACAATAAACCGGTTTAATCATCATCTGCCTGTGTCCTGCTATTGGAGAAGGCCACACAGACACGCACGTGTGTGTGTGTGTGTGTGTGTGTGTGTGTGTCTGTGTGTGTAGGTGTGCCTGTGTAGATGTGTGTGCAAGTGTGCATGTATGCGCGTGCATGCATGTGTGTGTGTGCATGCGTGCATCAGGCGTTCTCACCAGCTCCTGGAGGCCGGCTCCTCTGTTCTTGAGCAGCGTGTTGAGTATGACGGAGGAGGCCCTGCAGCAGTTGGTCTGGCTGTCCACCAGCCCCTCCAACAGCATGAACACCAGCGTGGACAGCTGCTGCTGCGGCAGCCGCTTGCTCATCACCTGGCCCCCCAAACACAGCCAGAAGCCGTCAATTAAGCAATATCCCACAAGAGGAGGGCCGTTCGGCTGTGATTATCTTCGGCACTCGGCCCCGTACCTACGACCGAATCACGGCTGTGCTGATATTCGGTGTAACAGCACTCCCTCTCATGTGATATTGCTTTTATACAACAGTCCTACAAGCGTCATTCATTGGCGAACAGTAATAAGCGACAACAGATTATGATTTGTTTATTTAATCATTTATTTGGCTCAGCCGACACAAATCGTTCCGCGACTGGACTGGGACTGGACTGTTGCCAAGCAACACATAATTACTTTCCTGCACACTAGCGTCCTCCCCTGACAACCATTTCTAATTTAACTCAAATGTTATTTGTGGAAATATGCTCGTCTTTGCGGTGCGAACTTACATTCTAAGATAGATAACGAGCGTTAATGTAATTAACGGATATTAGAACACCTGTAAAGCGGAGTGATACATGTATAGTTAAATGTCCTCACGGAATGCCTCTTGTCCAATCAAATTACTTGGCCGGAACTAACTGTTGTATAAACACGCACAAAGTAAAGTAGGAGACTGTATGTAAGAGACTCGAGTCCCGATTTGTCCTGCATACTGTCTCACATCTGACCTTGGTAAGCTCAGAGCAGGTCTTGTAGAGGACAGAGTGGTCCGGCTTCTCCAGTACTTCTCTCATGGGCAGCAGACTCTCCACAGACTCGTCCTGGTAATCGTGGGAAAAGCCTGTGTAGAGGAAACAAAGTGAATTTAAATATGTATGACGTGGGTCGAAGTTAAATTATACCTTGTGGACATCAGTGAAACGCAGGCTGTAACTGTTTCAATGTCCCTGGCCTAAAATGTCAATCACAACCACCATTTCCAAGAAGCAGTTAACATGGAGAAAATGGAGAAAACATGGAGAAAATGGAGAAAAATTAACAGTAAGGTTTTTGAGACTTTTTTGCAAATCAAACAGAAGGGAACGAAGAGAGAAAATGGAATCCGCTGGTGAATGACTTTAGCAAATTAGCAAATTGGTGTCACGACGTACTCTGAATTCTCAACAACCTACTTTCGAAAATTACACATCAGATCTCAAGACGGCAGGAGGGAAATTAACGTTGAAGGAGATGCGTGTGTACCTTCATATCGCAGTTGTATGTTGAGCAGCGTGTGCACGGCGTTAATGGCGGCGATGCGTACGGCGTGATGTGGATCAGAACAGCGGGGGGCAAGCCGCCCCAGCAGAGCGCCCAGGTTGTGGAAAGACACCATGTTCTGAAAATGGACGACAAGTAAAAGTTTTAGTTTGTTATTAACATATAATAACGGATATTTCGTTGATATAAGAGATTGGATTTCAATCTGTAACTATTATAAAAGTAAGGCAAAGTAATAAGTAAGGTACTTTACTGACTGCTAGAGACATAAGCATATTTACTGAAATATTTACTGGAGAAATTAAATACAGTATTGATTTTCAAACACTTTGATCAAATGAATGCCAGTCGTTTGTTGTTTGAAGCTCAAACCCACTGAACTAGGTGTTACAGAATTGTGATTGTGATACAGCAATATTGTGCACGCAATGCATGCGTATGTGTGTGCTCACCTTGACAGTCAGCTTTTCCAGGTAGAAATTCAATATATGTGCAGTGGTGCAGGTGGCTCTCTCTCTCTCATGGTCTTGGCCTGAGCTCAGCCAGGACTCAATGTGCTGCCAGCAACAATAATAATAATCAACAATAGCAATAATAAGAGCAGACGATCATTCGGTTCGATTATCATTCACACTTGTTCTTTTTCACTTAAGCGAGGATATTAGGGGTTAGACGGTTAATAGGGGTGGGGGAAAAAAACCAAAGCCCAAAACCTCAATGTTATCTTAGTGGAAGCTTGTGCATGGTAGTGTATTCGGGCCGCGTTCATTCATTTTAAAAACAACGGCGGACCTGTAGAACCCGAACCCCAATGTTTATACCCACACGTAACACCACACAAAAGATAAAATCGCACAAACAAAAATCGTAATATCCCATCGCAATATTTACAGAATCGCAATACATATCTAATCGGCAAAAATCGGTCCCACCTTGAAGACACTCTGCAGGCTGTCAGGTGTGGGGTCTGTCACCAAGACACTCCGAAGCAGCTCCTGCAGGCCTGCCATGGTGTCCCTGTATAACGCCTGAACAGAAAACACAGGCTAGGTGTAACATATTGGGTCGACGATTACAATGGTATTTTCAATTGGATCCATCTCCGGGTACTATGTGATGTAAGCAATCATCATTAACTCAACTTTGCTCCCATAATGGTGACAAGATCAGTCTACACGGACAACAAAAGATATACTATGGCACTCAACTTTAAAATAAAACCAGGGTCTACAGCTCAGGGAGGACCTTTCCATGTCACTATTTCCTTCATAAAGAGTCAGTAAAGACCAGTAGATGGTTAACAGTCCATGTTTAAGGTGTACCATGGTGGATGGATCATTAATTAGTTCATTAGGTAAAAGATAGACTAGTGTCCCCCCCACCTCTCTCTGCTTGGGGTCCAGGATCTCCTCGTCCTTGGTCTTCTCGGGAGTGTGTGTGACAGGAGGCAGGGCGAACACACTGCCCACACACACCTTCAGCAGGTCAAAGGTCTCGTTCTCGCTCAGCGGAGGATCCAGTGGTCTGAAGCAAATCTGCGTCAAGGTGTCAAAATGTGATGATTGATTTCTAGATCTGATCTGGCTTCATAGCTCCCGCAATGTAGTCCACATATCATGGACATGCTGTACCAGGATATCGTCGTTACTCAGCACTTATGGTTAGTCTTTAGGTCAAGTGATTTTTAGAATTCGCTGCCACCTACTATAAATTAAAAGTCACACATGTATTTATTGTCTGTCATCTGAGTGAATGTGCAGACTGCAGCGATGAGTGTATTTGTACTACTGGTTTTGGCTCTTCTTAAGGTTAAGTTAGACATTCTAGCGACAACAGAAAAATCACATATTATTAAAAGCAATCTTAGGGTCCGGTGTTTAGTTATTCGCGTAAGGTACAGGAAGAGGATACACGAGGTTGGCACAGGTAGACATCACAAGATGCCGTACTGGAGTCTTCATGGTGTCAGCTGGTTCAGCCTTGATAAATTCCTGATCACAGACAAGAGTACAGAGACAGGTAGGTAGGTAGGTAGGTAGGTAGAGGTGATGCGCATATCCTAGAGACACACCAGTCCCACGCATGGCACGACACAGGGGGCTTGTAACGACCCTGCTCCAACCCCACTCATCACTAATCACTCACTTGATTAGTCATTCTGTTCACCTGTATTTAGGTTCCCTAGTTTCTGTCCCAGTTTGTCGGTTCCTTGTTTGTTTCTGTCTACCTGTTCTTGTGAAGTAAAGCTTCCTTTTGCACCTACCCTGTCTAATCTCTACATTTGGGTTCACCTCTCTCTGTGCAAGCCGTGACAGGGCTGCAAATTCGAACTGCTACACATGCAAGACGTGTGTGTGATGTAATTCTACGCAATTCTACGTCAATTTAGCAATTCAGACATGTCGGGTCACTACGGTATCATATATGGTGCCTTTTTAATTTTGCAGAGCTGTACATATGAAGCATGACGTTAATGTAGATCAAGTTATACGTTTCAATGCATTAGAGACTAACTTTAAGCTAACCAAGCACTAAAATCAAACCATGTGGATAGCACCAACTCTGGCCATGCCTTGCAGTTGCGGTTTCTGGTCAAAATGTAATGACTTGTCTTATCACTGTGGCAACTGAATTGGTGGTTTTGAGGGAAATAGAAGAGGACGGTTAGAGGACACTAACCATCATGACAGAAATTAGCTCTTGTTTGCGGGAGAAAACGTAGCCTTGCCTCTTCACACACTCACTGATGGCTCTGGCTATCAGTCCAACACTCTGGATCAAACTTAGCTTCATGGTCAGGTCCTGAA
>OMNO01017181.1:0-12699 GCA_900303215.1 Trachyrincus scabrus | reverse complement strand
ATATCACTACTACTACAAATTATAGTACTATATAATAATAATAATAATAATAATAATACTTTCTTAATTGTCTTTAAAGTTACCTATGATAAAAAATTATCTATCTATCTCATCTTATTCCAGCTTGGAAAACACCTGCCTAGAATTTGTAAAGGAGAAGGTACGGTAAATTTAACACTTTTATTGTGAAAGGACTCCACCATGTGGTGAGGCAAAAAAAATAATTAATAAACCGCACAGAAAGGGGGGCGGTAGTCGAAAAGTTTTTCAATGTAATGTTCCTTTTGATAGCGTATTCTTTTAAAATGTTTTCTATTCCATACATTAATATCACCTATTCATGCCTTTATCCTCATGAAACCCATTCTAAATATTATTTAAATTAATCTTGCTAATGCTATTTCTGTTAGTTTTATATTATGGAACTATTATTAGAATAAGTCCACTCGTATACAATAAAATGATGTCTTTAAGAACATTAACTTTATTAATTGATTCAACAACGGATAAAGCCCATTCTTGCAAAGTGTTGTTCTGCGATTCAACAGAGAGGGGGCAGCAACTTGTAGAATTTGCAAGAAGAAAAGTCCATTCTGGATTTTGATTGGTCCTTTGATTTATAAAGCCTTGACCATCTAGCCAATCAGGTAAGAAAAACACATACGTACGTAGTAGAAGTTGCTGGGTAGAAAACACATACAAAACAGCCTTCGTATCAGAGTTTGGAGCCTGGACACTAAACACGGTCAGTCATTGTTTTTTGTCATTTATTTCAAAACCAAAAAGAATTGATTGGGTCAGTGCATTGCATATTACCAAAACTGTCCATGAAACGATCGATAAAACATCGATCGAGTATTACTACGATTTAAATCAGAATGGTTGTTTTGTTTTGCATTTTCCAGTGCTTTGGTTACCTCGACGGCGAAACGCGAAGCTAACCGTAGCGAAGTAATAACGGGCCACATTTTGTTGCATACATCGTGGGTGTTCTGTCGTTGCATGTATTGTATTTATTTTTGACGCGGTTTATTATGTTGACAGTGCAGCAAACGCTGACAACACCCGCTGGCTATTGTTTGTCAACACAGTCCGTATGAATGAAGGGGGGAGGGGTGCGTGACGCACTATGCTTTGACACATCTATGCCGACGTTTAATTGTCTTCTGCACGCTAACCGTTTCAGGTATCATCCGATATTCACCTGTTTTGAACGTGAAGTTTCTCTGCCAAATACATTTTTATTTTTCGAAAACATGGCAACTGACTGCGAGGCCTGGCTGAACGCAAACCCCGTTGGTGAGTGCTTTTGTGTGAAGGTGTATTTATATGAGACTGGGAGCCAGGTTAGTCACCGGCGGTGCGTCCACACCGCTTTGATCCGGGCCGGAAGTTACGTTGTTATTTTATCTGTCTTGTGCGGTCATTACAAACGTGTACATGAGTGCTTGTATTCTGCCGCTCATTCAACTTTTTTTATCATATGATTTAGCAGCATAATGATATGTCTGGAAATGGATATGATTAGAACGAGCACACCGTCATGTTCATTCTAAAGCCGGTTCTCCTTTGAAATCCAACAGAGGCTGACGACCTCAGCGACTCCTTTCTGTCAGGGGAAGAGGAGAACGGAGGAGCCGTGACCTCCAGCAAAAACAACAACGCCACCAACAACGAGATCAATGGCAACTGGCTGTCCTCCACCAGCAGCATCCAAGAAGCCCGTCTGAAGGCCAAGGCCAAGCGGAGGCTGAGGAAGAACTCGTCCCGGGATTCTGGAAGAGGGGACTCTCTGAGTGACGGTGGGGACCCCAGCAGGGGATCAGGGGTGGTCCCCACCAGCCCCAAGAGCAAGCTGCTGGACAGAAAGTCTCGTCTTGGCAAGGGCAGAGGCCTGCCAAAGAAAGGTGCCGGAAATATAGTCAATGGACACAATCCTTTTTTTTGTACGATTTTGCAATAATGTTTCATAGATTAGTATTTGAAAGATTTAAGGTTTTAAGGAAGTGTTGGTCGCACTGGTGCTCTCCATTTGTCAGATAGAGTAGTACATCTTAAAGTAGCGCGTCTAAAGCAACCATAACGGATTAGCATTTCTTTGTGCTTTGAAGCCCAAGCAGGAAGCAGTAGGTTTGGTGCGTGAGGTGTCGGTAGGAGCCAGCCCCTGCACAGCTGCGGTGCCATCAGCTGTAAACCAATTAACATGTGGAACAAATGGTGCTGTGATCTTGAGCAGCTCCCACCTACTTAAAGTCAATCCTTTGGTCTCTGGCCCACAGGTTGCCTGCAGTTATGCCACAGTCAGACTGTCCTCATTGTGGAAGGAATAACTCACCCGTTGACCCTTGAGTTGTAGGCCAAAAGGGCTTATCAAAATAAGAGTTTTAGGTCAACCTGACATTTTTTTCTTCCAAATAGATTATTGACTTGTGTTTATGCTGGATTATAAGAACCTTAAAGACAAAGGTGATGCAATGACCTCATTGTTCACTGATGTGCTCCGTTGTCCTGCTCTATCTTCATGTGAATCGCTTCTTTTAAATAGCTCTAGCCTTCACAATGTCAGTGGGCAACACCCACACACCTACGTAGGTGCAGCAGAATACTGCTTGCACTGGAGCCTATTTACAGTTCTCTCTCGTTTGCATGCATCTTTACTTGGCTCATTGTGTCTGTTATGTAATCGGACCATCTCACACAAGCCAGCTTTTGGTTCAAGTCTCACACGCCCTCATTAAAAGTGCATGTGTTGTGACATGGTATATCATAGGCCATTTGGCATACATAGCACTTGTGTATAGTATGACATACCCTGGTGTTATCACATGTCGTATTTCGCCTGACAATGTTGTTGTTGTCGTTGTCGTCCTTTGTCCACAGGTGGGGCCGGAGGCAAGGGTGTGTGGGGTCGGTCCGGGGAAGTGTATGAACCAGAGCAGGTGGATGCCAAGGACCCCAACTACGACGAAGCTCAGGTACTACATAGATAATAAGCACCTATGTCAGGTGAACTGGAGATAGCATGTTCTTCTCCATGACACAGACAATAGGACATGCTTGAACACGTGACTTTCGTTCTCTTCAGGAAAACTGTGTGTATGAAACCGTGGTCCCCCCACTGGATGAGAGGGACTTTGGGAAGACTGTTACTCCTATAGTGCAAGAATACTTTGAGCATGGAGACACGAATGAAGTAGCGGTAAGTGTCCCTTCCACGCTGTAAGCCTGCACCAGCAGACTCGCTTGCTGTTGCCAGTAGTAATTGGTAAACCATTAGGTGGTCACACTAACAAAGCTATCAGTGGTAATAAAGGTGCAGTTGGTGTACTGTTGGCTACACTCTAGCGGATTCATTGAGACTCAATGTAAGAGCATGTAATGGTTTCTCAAGAGGAGTATCGAAATCCACTTGGGTGACAAAGAATGTTAAGACTTGATGAGTATCATGAACCCCAACACAAAATACCAATCTAAACCAATCTAATATGCATACATAATAATTCAAAATAAATCCCATATTACATAATAATAATAATAATAATAATTATTGTACGGCTGTCTCCAGGAGCTGCTTGGGGAGCTCAACCTGGGTCCCATGTGGAGCGGGGTACCCATGCTGGCGGTGTCGCTGGCCCTGGAGGCCAAAGCCAGCCACCGGGAGCTGACCTCCAGGCTGCTGGCTGACCTGTGTGGGCCTGTGCTGACCCGCAGCGATGTGGAGAGCGCCTTTGACAAACTGCTGTGTGAGCTGCCGGACCTGGTGCTGGACACTCCCGGAGCCCCCCAGGTGAGTAACTAGTCCATTTTTGTTAATGGACTTGTATTGCCGTTAACGGGGGTCCGTGTTTAATTTAGATCAGACTCCAAATTAGGGTATAGGTTGTCCTAAAATACATGTTCAAATTTGATGATGTTTATTTTCATTTTAAAGAACGGCATTTGTGAAAGACGCCTCAAACACAACAGGCAGAATATTTCGATAAACACATTTGCTTTGGAAATGTTACATCTCACGGTGTGATCTGGTGTCATAATATAGAGCATGTCTGACGAGCCACCATTTCTTCTTAACACAATTTAACACGGTGCAGAATCAAACGAAGGCGGTTTCATCTCGCTCGTGCTTGAGTCACAGGCTCATGCAAGCCCGCACACCCAACAGCCTGTGGTTTATCTCACAGAGGAGCGACTGTCACCGGGACAGGACGGCGTGTACGTGTGGCGGCGCTCCTATGTGTGTATTTCAGCTCTTTCCTTTCAGCCTGCACAGACATGAGATCTCTTGCCATTGTCTGTAAAATGCTAGCTCAGCGTAGGAGGCTGAACGGGGTTATTCATCCCTACTCTGTCCCCACCCCTTCTTTCACACCATCTCACTTTCTCTCGCTCACACACACACACACCACTCTCTCTTATGTGTGTGCATAGCAGTCTAGTTGCCACCACAGGTCAGATGAGATGAAGCTGCCCCCTTGTTGTTTGTAGGATCAATGGATGAAGCCAAGCGCAGCCTTTGTCCTGCTGAGAAAAGCAAATCGTGCACTTTTTTGTTTCCCTCCAAAAACAATAACGATGCGCCCATACATGCACACAACTGTAAACAAAAACACATGTGCACGTGAAGCTGCGGTCAGTGGTTCCAAAACATGCAGTTTACAACTGAGGCCCTTTTGCAATAACATTCATTCACTGGTTTCTATCCAAGTTCATTGAGACAACCAACAAGTGAGTTGTTACCCTTGAAACGATTTATCAGCATCGTCAGTTACATGGGCTTACACCCCATAGGCTACCTTGCACATTCCTTGTCTGATTACTTGAAATACAAGCAGCTGGGGTTCTCGTCACTCTGTAATTGCTTAGATTCAGGTGACACGGAAGTTCATGTGAAACCCAAACCACCAGAACCACTTCCTGGACGGGTCTCCTCCTCGTCTCGGTGTTGTGTTGCTGAAGGGATTCTGTTGAATTGTTTCTAACACTGACTTCTGTTTTGATTTTGGTTTGTTTCACAGCTGGTTGGCCAGTTTATTGCACGTGCTGTGAAAGATCAGATCCTGTCTAAGAGTTACATCGAGGGCTACAAAGGCAGAGTTGACTGTGAACATGCAAGGTGTGTTGTTATTGTTGTACAAGTTGTATTCTTCTTTCAGTTGACATTATCAGGTTTTGCTGTGGGTGGGGACCATGGTAACGGTTAACTGATGATGGGAGGTACAGAGCACGCCCTATTATTCTCAGCCCTGTGCAGCGAGAGATTAGGGCTGGGCAATATAGAGGGATATATTATCACAGTCATCACACATTTCACCTTCTACAACGTTCATCACATTGAACCATGCATATGGTGATGTAAAGTGTGTTGTTTGCTTGTGGTAACAAAGGCCAAAGTTATTATTAACAAGTGCTCCCTCTAGTGACCAAACGTTGACTCCATAGTGTATCTTACAAAAGCTGGTTTACAGAAGAATGAACTTGTAAAACTGGTCCTAACATAATCGTTACAGGTGAGACAAGGGTCATTTACTCACAAAGGTGTTGTCTGCCTCCCTCCAGGGCAGCGCTGGACCGTGCAGCAGTGCTGCTGAAGATGAGCATGGGAGGTCTCCGCATAGACAACCTGTGGGGGTCGGGCGGGGGCCAGAGATCCGTCACAGAGCTCATCAAAGAGGTGAGGTCGTAGGTCAGATTACTCCGAACAGGACATGGCCTTCAAGCTGATTTTAAGGCATTATAAGACAATCTCATAATAAATGCATTGATCCTTGTAACCAACAAGGCCAACCAAACTAATCAAAAGTGTGTTTTTTGTTTTGTTTTAAAAACAAAGTAACAAAATTTAAGTATGTCTTTGATCTTAAACATGGTAATCTACTCATACAAGCTAAAAAAAAAAAGTAGCACAAAGTTGCTGTGGGCCGTAACCATGGGAATAACACCTCCCCCCTCCTCCTAGAACTCTCGGACCAAAACGCATTGTTAAAATGTCAGTGTTCGATTTCGAACTGAAACATGGGGTTCACTTACCCTTTAATCATTTATAAATAATGTAGGCATGCCTATATTAAGATCTATCTATCTGATATGTGCTTTACTTACTACATATAATAATAACAGCAATTTGAAAAAAATAGGTTTTTCAACCGAACTGGGTGTATGCGAATGACACACTGATTTATGATGTTAATATAGAAGTTATAATGTTCATCCTGGTGGTTCTGTGCTATCAGATGAATCTGCTGCTGAAGGAGTATCTCTTGTCTGGAGACGGCAAGGAGGCGGAGAGATGCCTGAGAGAGCTGGAGGTGCCCCACTTCCACCATGAGTTTGTTTATGAGGTAACTGCCAACTGCCTTACTAGTTACCATGTACAGGATTAAAGGAAATTAAACCTGCTTGCAAACATTGTGGATCATAAAACCAAAGTTAACATTGCTAATCTGCTCTCCAATAGGCACTAGTCATGGTCCTGGAGTCCAAAGGAGAGAAGACGTTTAAAATGATTCTGCAGCTGCTGAAACGTCTCTGGGTGTCCACGGTCATCACAGTGGACCAAATGAGAAGGGTAAGGCGCCACCCAGCGGCCACCTTGTAATCTGCATAGTTAGCTATTGCTGAGAATTGCCGTCTGCCTGTTGTCCTCCATCTTGTCGTGCATGATGCATTGATCTGACGTGAATGTCCTCCTCATAGGGTTATGAAAGAGTTTACATGGACATCGCCGAAATCAACATAGACGTCCCCCGGGCGTACTTCATCTTGGAGCAGTTTGTTGACAAGAGTTTCAGTGCAGGTGTCATAGATGAAAATCTGAGGGACATTTGTCCCTGTCGGTGAGTACGCCCATATTCGGAAAAGCATAAGAGGGCAGTCTTTATTGACATCTGATTATTTCAATCATCTGCTTAAATCAACGCAACACGTTTTTTGTCTGTTTTTCTTCAGGGGCCGTAAGAGATTTGTGAGCGAGGGGGACGGTGGACGTCTGAAGCTTGAGAGCTTCTGAAGAGTTGTTTTTTGTGCCAGATTTCCCAAAAAAAGAGCTACTTATTTCTTAAAACATATTTTGTCATAATGGTTGGTTAGAAAAACGTTGACTTCCTAACTGTTGAATGTAAATTTCTGATAAAGGTGAGAGTAAAAAAAAGGCACTTTCTATTGAAGCGGAAGACATTTTGAGAACTTTTCCTAAGATGTTTTCAATATAAATATATACTTAATATGTAAGCTCACCCATAAAGTGCCACACCTCTCTAAGTCCATGTCATTCCATGTCGTTTTGTAAAGTATTGATTTCACTGGCACTCATTTTCGTTTTCTAAAAAGCAGTGTTTGTACAGAAACTCCCGGTTTGTGTAAAGAGCTTTATAATGGGTAAAAAGGGGAGGGCTTATTTGTTTAAAGCAATACTGCCCTCTACTGGCTGCTGCCTCAATGCTATGCTTAACTTATCATTTTCTCTCTACTCCTTAAATCATACAACGACAGTTTCACAGCAACATTATAAAGAAACAAGCACCGTTTAGAGGAGAAAAGTTCAGTTGGGAAGAATTCCAAAAATTGTGTCCAGAATGTCTATTTTTATATTTGGGGAATACTGGTGTGTGAACTGTACCAAGTAATGTCCAGCTTCTTATTTGTTCAATAAATTGATCAAACATAAATGTGTTTGACCATATCTAAACACCAACAAAAGAGCCAAAGACAAATAACAAATAATTCATCAGAATATATCGGAGTGTGTGTGCCGCCATACAGATACAAAAATACACAGACTGTACAAACATGACACACAAAAATGTAGAATAATGTAATGTCTTAAATCAAAGTAACACAAGCAAAACTATTCGTGTAATGACTCGTTTTCCTGGAATAAGATGCAGGATACTTGGTAACCTTCATGTATAACTAGCAGTCACTAATTACCGTTATGTTCAATCTTGCAAAAATAGCCTTTCGTGCTTGCAGGTTTCTCTATTGTGTCTGCTTGGATGCTAATTCCTGCTTCTTGATGGCCTCTTGAGCTTCCAGCTGCATCTTCTCCAGTTTCTCCAGCGTAACCGACTTGAGAGGGAGCAGCTTCGGTTTGCAGAGCACCAACGTAGGGACGTCCTCCATGGAGAGTTGCCCTGTTGATGTTGCCAAATAATATGGTTGGTATTAATACATTGAGATCCTATTTCAAAATAAACTATGGCACAACACATGGTTTTATATGTGTGTCTCTGCTCATCTATCTATATCTATATCTATATATATCTATATCTATATATCTATATATATCTTATATATATATATATATATATATATAGAGGTTTAGAGCTACTAGTAGGCTACAATACTGAAGTAGGCTACAGTTAGAGATGTCAACATGGGACAAGTAAATTGGCTTACTGCTACTTACCTTGTTTAGGTAAAACTTCTCTGAATATTGACTTGACTTCAGGCATTTTGTCTCCCGTGTGTGCAATTGCTGAAAGTCGATATGACAAATTAATATACTTACATTTTGGACAATATAATATATTGCCTCAATGTACCTTTAAAATACGGAATTCATTGCAAAATGTCCTTTCAGTGACGAGCGAAAAGATACCTCAGCGCACTGAATGCGAGTGGACGTGTTTCGGCCTACCTCGGTGGGATAATGTGCACATTGAGATCACAACATGCGCATGTTGACAAGACGTCAGCGCCAAAAAATATGATGACCCAGTTTACTCTAATTTAACATTTTAAGCAAGGTGTTATCTTACCAGTTTAGCAGATGTAGCAGGCTTTAGTAGCCTGTAGCAGACATAAAGCGTTGCCAAGCCAACACTTCCGTAAAACAGACAATCCTTCTTCTGGGATTTGTATGGTCGACCATCGCCACCTATAGGCGAGACACAATACACGGTATCCATTAGGGCTTTTCGAGAGAATTTTATCAGATATTTTAAAATATAGTAAAACCATCAAATAATCTGTGATTAAAATCATGGGTTGTAATATTTTACATGGGACAGATGGATATTTAATTTTTTTTAAAGCCGACTTTGTTGGCCCAAATTAAAATAGGTAACGGTGAATATTGTCCAGTATATTTATATTGCTTTTCATACATTGTTGGCTCATAGGGAGGGTCACCGGCACCTTGGTGCTTTAATATAGGTCTATAAAGCAACATACAAATAGGTCTACATCGAATGAGTTCGTATAGTAGGCCTTCAGTATAAAACAACTATAGTTTCTCCCTGCAAGGCAATTGCTGTACCTGTAAAACACAACACATATAGTGCCAGGGTAAATACGACACTAATTAGACCAGGTAAGACACAAACATAATTTACGAAGAAGAAAGCATAGAAATAGGCTACAGGAATATTGTGGTTTTATTTTTTTAAGGAAATAAATAGTCCAAGTGAGAAGTGTGCATTGCCTGTTTTAATTAACAGACAATTGGTTGTCGCTATTGTTTACGAGTCTTTCAATGTTTACTCAATACCTATTCCTGCACATTAAATATACATTTGTCTAAACATCTTAATTCGCGAAGGTCTCGTGATACATTGGTTTAGGCGTGCGGAGTGACGCAATCTGATGGTAGGGGAGGGGACAGGAGCAGCAGCAGTGTAGGAAAAAGGAGGAAGCAAGGATGGCGGAGTCACACCTCTGAAGGTAAAACATTAGATTTATAGATACGACCGAGTGTTTCCCCCGCGTCGAGCTCGATTTTAATTTACAAGGTTACGGACACGACATCCATCAACCTCACTACCCGGCGCGCGAGGTGGCAGTGCGTATTGACGGCGCGAGAACGTACTCTTTTGTTCAGTTTCGGAATGGCCGCTGTTTTCACAATGTTTTCTTTTTCCTTACTCTTAATTCGGTACGCCAGATGAGGGGGAAACGGCGATCGTGCTTCAATTGCCGTGCAGTGTGTACACGAGCACGGTGATCGCTCGTAGATTAAACAACAATAACAACAACAACAACAACGGTTTGTCCTTCTGGTAAATAAAACAGTTAACAGACGACGTACTCGATTACGCACGACGGGCTGCAGCGGGAGCGTCCCCCCCCCGGCCGAGCGGACCGTGGTCGGGATGGTTGCTCCACGTCTGACAGCTGCTCCGCTCGGGCCTGCTCCTCTCAGCTCTGCCTGGTTACTCTCTCACTGTTGATGTGCGACCAGCGCTTCACGGCAATGCGTGTAGACAATTGTGTTATTCCGCCATTTAAATCTGAACAAAGTCGTTACTCTACGGCCGTCGTCGTAAGAGAAATAATTCGCTAAAAACGTATTTAGCTATTTTGGCTAACCTGCTAGCAAAGGCAAACGTTAGCAGTAGTAGCCACATAGCATTTTGGCGTTTGCCTCTGAAGCAGACGTCGCTCTGATCGCTGTATATATATCCCGTGTAAGACAACCCTTTTTCTATGTTTTGTTTAGTAATTGTAATGTGCTGACTTGGTTAAACGCTTGCTGTAGACGTGGGATGCAGACAACCCCAGAAAATGTTTTTTTTTTTCATGACAAGCTAATAGCTAATGTTCGGACATCTGGCAGTATTGGTGATATTGTAGGCGTCGTGGGCACGTTCACTGTAGCGGCTACATTAACTGCACTTGTCACAATTGTGCTGTTATCGCTCCTGTGTGTACAAGTCTGTATTACGCAAAATCAGATAATCTCAGAAGGTGACCTGACTTCTCAGAACTGGGACTGTTTGTCGATAATCTTTTTCCGCGGATTTGTCACTGGCATGCCCTATCCGTATCCTGTGGGGTGTTACCTAGCCGAAGTTGTCTAGTTTATTATCCCATGTTAGACTATTACATAAACCCACAACCCTACCCCTGAAGTATAGCCCACAAACAGCAGGAAGACGATCAATCAGCCACATCGTGTGATTTGGACTATGCTTTCAATACATTTATCCGTAGATAAATATGAGATAAGTTGAGATGCGAGATAACTACGGTGTTTATTTTCCAAAACAGTCATTACTGAATTATGTCTGAGGACAGTTCTTAAGTAATATGTATGGTACAATCATTTACAACGCTGTATTTACATAATAATGCCATAATATCATCTGAAATACAATTATCTTATGTTAAAATTGTCACTTTTATGGATGGATTTAGGCCTAAAGCTGTTTTATTTAACCAACACACAACTTCATGCTGATTTATGCATAATGTGTTTAAATGAATATGCAAGCCATCGACTGAAAATAATAGTGCTAAGAATGCACATACCTGGTGGCTTGACCCAGTGTCCATAACCCTTGTATTTTAACGTTTTTCATAGTGTGGATCACTTGCATTGTCATTGATTTTTGGCCTTGGCCCACACTTGTAGCTGGTAAATATAACTTGTAGGTTGAGGTGGGCAGTTTTAAAGATCCTGTTGAGCAGATCTTGTTTATCTCTAGGGGATCCTCTATTTAGACAAGTGCATAGAGTGATTGTGTGGAGGACAAATGTGGATTACAAGGTAGGATGTGGAACTCTGCGCTGTAGGACTTTGGTGCCTTAATAGTTGTGAAGTGGCTAGAAACTCCAGATGCATTTAGCGCAATTCATCTTTTGGAGATGGTTTGTTATATTTGGGATATTGTTTAAGAGCAGGGCCGTAGAGTAGTGCCTTTAAAGGAAATGTCTTGCATGCTTTGTTTTAGATAGCCTAGCCTGGTTATACTCATGCCCTGCTTGTGTTTTCGTTGCTGAGAATCGTAACGTTTGTTACCTTATATCAGTCACTGGAAGTCTGGGTGACTATCCAGTACGCTGTCATTTCAAGGATTCTCCCCCTCGACCCCCTTTTTGTACCCAAAAGGTCTTATGGCCTGTGGTCGTGGGGAGTCCCTGCTTTGAAGGCTGCCTGTAACGATTACTCCCAGCAGTCCTAACCTTTTCACTTAGCTCTGATCCGCCTGCCTCTTTTTTCCCCCACAATTAAGCTTGTTATAGTACTGGACACTGAATACAGAGGTAACAACTACTAAAAACAGTAACAAATGCTAAAGAGGAAAAAAAGGCTGCATCCCCCTTTACTGTGGACTCCTATCACTAAATCGGTTTGTTATTTGACAGAGGGGAAGGCCGAATTCCTTCTTGCAGCCTTAGGTGAGGCTGTGGAATTACTGTAGTGTCAACAACCAACAAGCCTTGTTTTATTAGTGAGGTGTAACTTGGTTGCTTGACCGGTGTCTGGCACAATTCTACATTTTGGCAGGCACTAATAGCCAGCCAAACCTGTTTTTATATTTTTTCTGTAAACTACATTATAATGCTTTAATCCATGATCTTCTAGATTTTGCCTGCCTGTTGTTATTCTGACGATTTGAAATGCGTAGTTGTGTGAATCCAGAGTTTGGAGATTAAATATCTTTTCTTGTGTTTGCAGCAAAGCTCTGAAGATTGAGGACTAGGATGAGCTTCATGACCTGAACTCATTGCTACTGCGGTCCAAGGGATTTTGCATGGTTTAAACAAGCATGTGGCCCATGGGTGCCACCACAATCCAGATACTTCATATACGTTTTTGTTTTTCTTCTTCTTATTACGATTTTAATGAATAATTCCGGATCAAAATCAATGGAATGTATTTTGGATTACTTGACCGTTTCTATGGAGGGTGCCCATAAATCTGTGAGACTGCACAGGTATGTATAAACACATGCGTATTTAAAAACCCTCCCCCACCAC
>OMNO01017172.1:0-10100 GCA_900303215.1 Trachyrincus scabrus | reverse complement strand
ATATAAAGTAAAGGATTTAATGTATCGTATAAAACAGATACAGCAGGTAGATCAAGGTAAACCGGGCGGGACCGGTAGACAGGCAGGCAGGAGATCGGCAACAGGCGGGGTAGTCAGACAGGCAGGAGATCGGCAACAGGTGGGGTAATCAGACAAGCAGGTAACAGAGTGAGTAGGGTCAGGGTATACTACGATCCGGCAATGAATGAAAGAAAAGCTGGGATTTAAATACTGACACTGATTAGTGATGAGCCACAGGTGTGTGAATGCAGATTAGGGAAGGGAATGGGAAATGATGTCATCGGGGAGGAGTTGGAGACAGAACACGCCCCCGAACACATGCAACATAGAACAGACAAGACAGACAGGAGCGAAGGAGACTAAGTGCCACTAGGTGGCAGAAATTGACGGCATGACAGTTATCACTCCATTGAATCGATGTTATCAGTGGTTATCAGCCCCACAGCTATGGGTCAGAAGGTGCCTACCTACCAGTAGGTTTAGAGGGCCGTTATCAGTGATAAGTGATCATCGTGTGGTTGATCACTGATAACAATACGAGAGGAGTCCAGATCCAGTATGTAAGAGAAATCCGTGCAGCTTGGACAGAATCCCTGGTGTCATGCTCAAGACGCAAAAGGCGAAAACAAAATGGCGGACATTCCTTTTATTCTCAGTGGAAAATGCAATATTTAAAGATATTGTCGGCATTAAAATGCGTTTATACGCACATTTCTAGCGAGAAATGTATGTATATGATGTTTAGCTTGTTAGTTAATGCAACTTTTTCTATCATTGCTATGGTGGTTGCTATCGACGCTGCTATTGCTGAAACCATGTAGCTGTCACGTGTCAAATTTCTGTCTGCGAAAACAAAATGGCTTCTCAGTGGAAAATGCTATATTTTAAGATAGTTTCAGCATTAAGCATTCAGCATTTGTTTCATAATCTTCGTTCAGTGAATGTATTTGATGTTTAGTTTGCTAGTTGAAGTCTGTGTAAAATAAAAATAAATTTGTTCTGAGTTTGTCACACCACAGGCTGGCTGGTTATTAACCACCCAGCCAAATTTGATTGAACAAATTGCCAACAAATCGATTAAACAAATTGTACAAAAGTGTACAAAATTAGGTTTCAAAAGGCGCTGAAACCACACCCACTCGGGTCGGCTATATACAGACAGCTTTTGTTTTAGCTTGTTCATCACAATTAGCTGTTAACCAGCGCGCTGTGCTTGTGTAAAACATACACAAACATAAAGCATACCGGCGGCGGATGAGAGACTGTGGACAGAGCAGATTAAAATATCGCTTTCCACATGTTTACATGTTTATGCTTGTTGTACAGGTGTATTGATTAAGTATTGGCTTTTTACTCGCAAAGGTTTTATTGCCCTTACAGTAACAAGCATAGTTGGAGGAGCTCCTCTCCTCTGCTCACTGTGCGACACTGTCCGTCACGCTGTAGCCTATCCTCTGGTCTCCCGGGACTGTCTGCTCCAACACAGCAGAGGAGAGGCTGCAGGTGATAATAAATTACACCAAAACATTAAAAGGTACCGATAAAAGGACCGGTAACGTTGGAGCTTATCAATAGTATGGTCATTAATGATTTTGCCCTGGGGCCCGTATAATGCCAGGTTTTGGTAGCCATCCCGCTACACAATGTAAAATTATGTTAGGGTGTTGCACAATGGATGTAAATGTAAATTCTGGCATCCTGCTAATTGCATCACTTCCTGTAGGGCTACGACCCATGTTGATAATTTTAGTAGTCTTTTGAAAATCTTTTTCGTCTGCTTTTTACTTTGATTGCATTTATGCTTCAAAAACTTTAAAAGCGGTATTAATTTGTCATGATTATCTTGTTAAACAAAATGTACCATGTATATAAATGATATGAACTTTTTGGTGAAGCAATAGCGAACATAACTTCTAGGTTGCCCCACAAAAACACGTCGGCTTACCGGAGGGGTGAAACAATTCAAAGAATAAGAAGAAATACATCATCCCTGGGGCACTCTAAAATCTATGTTTTTTTATTGAAAGACTATCATCAAACAGTTACATAAAATAACATAACAGCTCAGAGAAAACTACACAACGCAAAGACAATGATTTAAACAACATGCGAGCTACATGATTTCAGCGATAGCAGCGTCCATAGCAACCACCATTGCAACGATAGAAAACGTTGCATTAACTAACAAACTAAACATCATATACATTCACTGATCAAAGATTATGAAAATAAAATGCACATTTCTTGCTAGAAATGTTATCAAAACGCATTTTAATGCAGAAACTGTCACGATCTACAGGGGAACCAAAACGCAGGACACAGACGCCGAGTTGTAGTAAACAATAAAATGTATTGTTTTGGAACACAGGTGGGGTTTGGCAATAGACGGGGTAGTCAGACAGACAGGAGTTCGGCAATAGGCAAGGTAGTCAGACGGGCAGGGGTTCGGCAACAGGCGAGGTAGTCGGACGGGCAGGGGTTCGCCAGGGACGTGAACTACCACAGTGGCTGAAACAGATTTGGCGATGAGTGGATGTAGAACCGGAATAGATACACTGTTGGGGTTGATGAGTAGATGGAAAGCAGCTGTGTAGACTGGATAGGTGGGAGTGGGGGAGTGTCAGGAAGGAAGCCAGGCCCACAAACACACACAAACAGAGAAAATACTGAGGGCACGGCCGTAGCGGTCTTAAAATATTGTATTTTTCACTGAGAATAAAAGGGATGTCAGCCATTTTTTATTTCGCAGCCAGAAACTTGACAGTCACGTGCCATCTACGTGGTTTCAGCGATAGCAGCATCCATAGCAACCACCATAGCAATGATAGAAAAAGTTGCATTAACTAACAAACTAAACATTATATACAATCGAAGATTATAAATATTTCTCGCTAGAAACGCTTTTTAATGCAGAAACTATCTTAAAATATTGCATTTTCCACTGAGAATAAAAGGAATGTCAGCCATTTTTTTGAGCATGATGCCGGGGCTTCTGCCCAAGTGGCATGGACATGGATTTATCTTACGTACTGGATCTTGACTCCTCTCGTATTGATATCAGTGATAAACCATACGAATCAATGATAGCAGCCCTCTGAACCTACTGGTAATTAGAGCAGGCACCTTGACCCATAGCTATGGGGCTGATAACCATTAATAACGTCCATTCAATCGAGTGATAATGTTCGAAGCGGGTGATACCATTACATCATACAGCTACTAAATATGAATGCAAACATTGCACAGTAGTAATAGTAAATATGTTCAGTTCCTCAAATTAATACTTTTTATAAAATGTGTTTATGCGCATATACTTTTGCAATTATGGAATAAAATGACCATAAGAAAATCATGCCAAAGGTAAGGCAAAATGTTTGTCACCACATCACCCCTGGACCAGGAAGAAGCTAAAAAAAACATGGATGTTAGTGATTTCACATCATACCAGGGCTCCACTAAAAATGTGTCGCCATCCGTAATGCATTTCCACCGAAGTACATGGGATTGGGCAAAACTATGAACGATTTTGAGTTTATTTGGATGCGCAGCAATAGGCTAACACCAATAACAACAACAATACAGCATGCGCTACTGTGATACTTCCTGTTGTACGGGTCCATGTATAGTCCAACATTAACTTTTAGAATTGTGTCTTTTTACCGGCCAAGCAATTGTTTGAATATGTAACCCGGAATCTTTTCACCTGCCACATGGTCAAATCTATTTGCCATTGGCATTTTGGACCCTGTCTATTTTGTTCACGGCTGAAGGGCGTGTGGACAGGACAGGAGGTGGACAAATTGAACTCGAAAACCCTACTGCTTAATGAGTGCCATGAGTGCCATACTTTGCCCAAGCAACATATCAAACATGGCAGGACATATTCACAAATGCCAATAGAACGTTAAAAAAAATAATGGTTCCCAAAGTGTTATATTTTATAAATATTATTAGATTTTAATAAAGATTCCAATAACAATAAATTACAAGTAATTGTATTGCTACATTCATCTAAACTCACTAAATATATGTATTTATATAAATATTTGACATGTTAATATTAACAACCAAAGAAATTTTGAATAATTTACTAACAATTGTATTCCTTGCTTATTAATCAGACATACATGTTGAACTTATGTCAACAAAAGCCAACAAATGTGATTTAAATATGTGTACGATTTAAACAATCCTGTTTAATTAACAAACAGCTTGTTGAAAGCTTGATTAATAATGGCATTTATTTTAAAGTGTTACGAAAATCATATTATTAAAATATAAATGACTGTATTTTCATCAATTGATTGTTTAACAAACAATTTTTTTCACTCATTAAGTTTAATAACTATACAAATGGTTTTGACAGGTTTTTTCAAGTGACATTAAAGATGAACACCACAACTCCAAACTACAATTATGGCCTTAATACAGACAGGCCAGTGCCCATATGTGAAAGAAAGGATGACAACTACCTTGGTGCCCAGCTCAGTGTGTTCTACTTTGTCATGTTTGTCCTAAGTCTTGTTGGGAATGGTTTGGTGTTGGTGATTATCTACCGGTAAGTAAGCTCAGAGGCAGGTGCAGTCAAATGGAAAAAATATTCTAACAGAGCATTTCACTCACTAATAGCTTACGGGTGGCTATGGCATTTCTAACAAATTACACTGCAATTATATTTCTTAAATTTGACCTACAGCAGCTTTAATAATGGTGCTTTCTGACATTAGTTTTCAATTTCTTTTGGATTAACTCCCAAATAATTTTGTCAATAATTTAGTTAATATTATCATCATAGTAATGAAGTGCAATCTTAAAATGTGCTATAACCTATATTTTATTCAACAAAACCATTCCATTGTTAATTAATCATAGCTAACTAAAAACAGCAGTTCCCAAATGTATCATCAATTAGCATCCTTAATAAACATGTTTCATACATTTCCGAAGTGGATGGGTCAACATGACATGGTTCTTCAACCCTAGAAGGTTCTCAGCCAAACAATGTATTTTCCAATTTCCTAATGAACTGATGACAGAACTTAAACTATAGTTTTATTTAGATTTAATTTGATTTTGTCTGCTCTGCAGACCTATCAAATATACTGACTCAGTGTCATGTACTATACACTGATTTACCTCTTTTTCCTTTTGTTTCTTAGGTTTGAAAAGTTGACAACAGTGACCAACATATTCCTGCTGAACCTGGTGGTGTCTGATTTAATTTTTATGTGCAGTCTTCCCTTCTGGGGTATCTACCAACAACTGTCCACTTGGATCTTCAGCGCATCCATGTGCAAGATTGTGGGCAGTGCCTACTTCCTGGGCTTCTACAGTTCTATCCTTTTTCTAACCCTGCTGACCTTTGACCAACACCTAGCAGTTGTTTACTCCCTTGTTGCATCACGTCTGAGAAGACAGAACTATGCAATTGCCTGTTGTACTGGGGTTTGGCTATTTAGTTGTCTGGCTTGCATTAAACCAATTATTCTGTATAATGTCTTCACTGACTTCACTGACAACAAGCAGTTCTGTGAAGAATATCCCAGCAATAATGTAGTCAAAACCTTTATTAACGTGTATGTCTTGAAAGATTTCTGGATGTACTTTCAGCTCTTTTTTTTCTTCCTCTTCCCTTTGGCTGTGATTGTTTACTGCTACATCAGGGTCACTATCACTGTAGTATCATCAAGAATTACTGCCAAGTTTAGGACAGTTAGGATGATTTTTGCCATTGTTTTGCTATTCTTTGTGTGTTGGACCCCATATAACGTTGTTCTACTGATGCATCATTCTATTGGTCGTTTCACATCCTGTGAGAAAATGCAAAGACTTGGTTATGCACTACAAGTCACACGTAACATTGCTTATCTTTACTTTTGTATTAGTCCCATCCTTTATTCATTTGTTGGAAGAAGGTTCCAGAACCATTTGAGACAGCTGCTGGTAAAAAGCCTTCCATGTTTAAAGTAGCATGCTTTCACTTAAATAGCCAGGGATTGTAACTCCTGTCTTGACAGTCCATGCAAATAGTTTGTGGACTTCTGGAGTAAACAATTAGCAGGCAAATCTAGACATAAATACATACAAGTAATTAGTGGAATTACATAAAAGAGACATTAATTAAAAGGGGGACAAGAGCTCTTTCAAAGAGTTATATTCAAAGGAGAACTAGTTTTCAAAATGAGTTACATTTGTTGTGTGTTTCATTGGACATATGTTGACAAAGTAATTTAAATTTTTTTATTGTGATAAATGATTTTTTGTTTGTTTGTGAACATTCCCATTGAATGGACCAAAAGTGACAATGTTTAATTCCTGCTGTATTATGTGTCTAAAAACAACAGACAAGGCTAACTTAGGAAGGAAGTAAACAAATGTCTGCACATGCCCAGTACCTTCCTTATACTTTCTTATATATATCCTATAAATCTTACTTAACAACTTTTTTGTAAAAGGTGATGACTCTGAGTCATAGGTTTGCAGACCAGAACTTGTAACCAAGTCTGCGGCACTTTATGGCACTGAAAGATCACACACCAGATGCAGTGATTCAGTTTCCTTTGCGGTTAGTTTGAGTTGTGATGCCAAAAAAGACAAAACTTGTTGTCACAGTTTTGCCAATTTGCAAAGAATAATTGTGATATTTTAATTGTTATTGATTGCTGGTTGGTACCAAAAATAATATTGATAATAGTAGCAATGATCTTTTACATTTTAGAGTATTAGATGTGTAGCTGTGTTGTATATTTGGGGCACGACTCCATAAAATTGAGAATTTGGTAGATTACAGCAAATAAATAAATCAGGTGCGTGAACTGTCAAGACGGATTGGTCAGATAATAAAACATACATACCACAACATTATAGAAAGATACAATAAATGAAACATGTATGACAATATAGCAGCAATGAGCAGTGTGGAGTGTGTGTTGTTGGTGGCTGGTTTAAGCAGCCTCACCTGGTCCGAGTCAGACTGATTCGACTCTGGGGCTGGGTGAGGCTGCACCCCTGAGGGGCATTGGCCAATCAAAGCCCACAGGTTAAACCAGCCACCACCACACACACTCAGGAGGAGTGCTAGCATGTCAGCACGTACCACCTGCTTCAAACAATCTCAAACTCTGCAATAAACCAGTTTAATCATCATCTGCCTATTGGAGAAGCCCTGAAAAGCCACTTTGATGGCATGTAGGCAAGATGATGGCTGCATCTGTTTTTGGAAACATTAAATCGTCTTCACAATTGTAAGTAGGTGTAACCAAAGATGTTCTAATAAGAAGATACCTCCCTTGGCTGAATATGTGAAGCGACAAAAGGGGCACAATTGAGCGTCAGTGGGGATTTTCCATAGAATCAGTGTTATACGAGCTAATCATTTTTTTATTGTTCCATCATGGCAATTTCCTGAAGGTGGATAAGACACATTTTTTATGGCATCATGTTCAATATATGCTTAACCACTTAAGTGAAAAAGAGTTATTCTTATCAGATTATGGTAATTTAATGCCACAATAGGTGCTTGTTATGTACAAGCTACATTCACTTATTTAGTGCTGCTGTCCAATTCATCTGAGAACTTTTAAGGTGAGAAATATGTATCTTAGATGCAAAATATTTACCTTCTTTATTCAAATGATGCCTATTTAAAAAAAACAAAGTGAAGAGATTTGGGATAGTTCTCAACCGGGCTGAAATTTTGAGTCCGATCCCAACCGACTATGAGTCGAAGCAATGACCGGACTGGCCTGAAGTTTATAATAATTTAAAACTCCACTACCTAACTTTTTTTATCATCATATCATGTTTGGTCAGTAGACAGTGTTGTGGATAACAACACTTAAAAATATTTTTATGATCACTTGAAACAAGCAATACAAAAGCCTGAGCTAGTTTGCAAAGAAGCTGCCCAACTAGACTCAGAATACACCTTTTATGCTCATCTCTGTGGATTATTCCGTCATACTCTAAACCAATCCTATACATTATATGTTCTAAACCAGGGGTATTCAAAACAATTTCAAAGAGGTCCAGTTAGAGAAAATTTCCTGAAACAAAGGTCCGGAACATCATAATGTCTAACTTGCGTTATATATAGTGTCATATAGCCTATTGAGGTAGCAGTAGTCGTATCAACATCTGTTGTATCAACATCAGTTTTCACATTGAACTGGAGGGAAGTACTCTAATAATAAATAATAAATATTCTTTTATCAAAAAAGAAGCAAAAAATTAAAAAACAAAACCTTTTGAAAAATGGAAAAATTAAATAAAGTGCTTGATTTTAGATTTAAATAAAAGTAGCTTGAGAAGCTTAACTTCTTATTGTTTCCCCTCAAATAAGGTCTCAGCTACCGCACTCATGCACTCCTTGACAACGCCTCCGTCGGTAAATGTTTTTTTATGTTGACCCAAAATCCAAGCAACTCTAAGGGAACATTCATGAGCACATTGTTGGGCAGTGAATGAATGCGTTATGAGTCTGGTGGATCGATCATATTGGGCTCTTAGATTGATTATTTTTTGTGCCCTCACATAGGACTTCGGTGGGTATGTTTGATCAAACGATTTGTGTTTTGTGTCGTAGTGGCGCTTCACATTGCCGCTTTTAATAATGGCCACGGTCTCGGTACAAATGAGACACAAAGGTTTTGAGCTGCCCGTGAGAAGAATGAACATATACGAGTGTGTCCATTCTTCATTGAAGGCTCTATTTTCACTGTCTACCTTTCTCTTTTTAGAGTCATTTTAAATATCTTCGACTGCTTCTTTCTTCTCGTCTCGTCTCTCTGTGATATCTACTCACTCACTGACTGCGCCGATTTGATTGGATAAGTAGTGTCATGTGAGATGATTTGGGCCGTAAAGGCTAGAAAAGATGCGCCGGTTAAAATAGAAACGCTCCTACAAAATGTAAATAATTCTCAATAATTTATCGGTCATAGGTCCGGGTCCGGATAGGACGGCATCCGCGGTCCGCCTATTAGTGACCTCTGGGGGATTTCAAGAAATGCGGCTATTAGAAACAACCCACAACTACTATTCCAAACAGCGATGTATAGCACATTCTGAATCAGTATGGTCCTATTCACATTTAAGCATCATTCTTGGTCACCGTTTGGTTTTGTTAAAGGATTTTGAGTAACATTCATGAACAAGCTAGAGGTTTCAGAGATCATTCTGCTGCTTCCTCTTCTTCCTCTGCAACGTGTTTCAAGGCACCATGATGACAGAAGAGAAGCATCTGTTCCGAGATGATTTGTCCAAATGAATGACCCACTTATGAATATTTATTTCTGACTCCTGCATATTAATTACTTGAGGGCATATGCAGGCTTGACTTTTGCGCCCATGATCAAATTCCCTTTTACATTAATATTCAAAACATGCAACACACACAGCTTATGGTGTCCATTGTAGTCGACGTAGTCCTGTAGCCCTCACCTCGATTGTCAGTAAATGCTTTGAGAGGTTGGTTAAGGACTTAATCTGTTCCATGTTGCCTGCCACGCTGGACCCATGGCAATTTGCGTATCGTCGAAACAGATCTACCGACGACGCAATTGCCATGGCACTTCATACTGCCCTTTCTCACCTGGAGGGGAGGGACTGCTATGTGCGAATGCTGTTCGTGGACTACAGCTCAGCATTCAATACCATAGTTCCCGCCAAGCTCGACACCAAGCTCAGGGGTCTAGGCCTGCACTCAACCTTGTGCAGCTGGATTCTGGACTTCCTGTCGGGCCGCCGCCAGGTGGTGAGGATGGGCGCCTCCACCTCAGAGCCACTGACCCTCAACACAGGAGCCCCACAGGGATGTGTGCTGAGCCCTCTCCTCTACTCCCTGTACACCCACGACTGCATGGCTATGCACAGCTCCAACGTCATCATCAAGTTCGCTGACGACACGACAGTGTTAGGTCTGATCGCCGGTGACGACGAGACAGCCTACAGGGAGGAGGGTAGATCCCTGGCACAGTGGTGCCAGGAGAACTACCTTTCCCTGAACGTGATGAAGACCAAGGAGCTGATCATGGACTACAGGAGGCAGAGAGGAGAGCACGCACCCATCTCCATCGACG
>OMNO01017158.1:4341-14854 GCA_900303215.1 Trachyrincus scabrus | reverse complement strand
GAAAGTCTAACACCCGAGCTATTAAACACTCCTGAGTCCTGTCCCTCTATATCGTGGGTAAATCATGTTTACATGTTTAACTATCATTGTTTGTTACTTTAATCATCTAATCTAACTAATCATCTAACTTCTATTTCATCAATGCCTTGATTATAATTTGCCAAAAATGCTTTGATTCCAATAAGGTGTTATTGATAAGCTTTTCAGTAAATGTACACACTAGTTACTGAACTGTGATATTTAAAATATCTTTTCAAAGAGCGAATGTATTCACAATAAGCCTGACTCTGATCTGTCAGCTCAATATTTTCTTATCAAGCTGAGCTTTTTTGGTCATCCTTCAATGGCCAGTCTTTTATGTATGGGGGTTTCCAATGTTGAATCAGCCAGGCGAAACATTGGCAAATAAATCTACAAAAAAGGCTAGGCAAATATACATAATCTAGTTGGGTCATTTTAAAACCTATATGTCTATATATATATAAATATAAATGTCTAAGATGGTAGACTAAAACCTATATATCTATATATAAATAAATATATATTATATAAATATACAATTTTAAATTTTCCAACAACAGAGACAGTACCACCATGCAGAAAAAAATATTAATGAAAATGTTAATGTTCCTCTGCAGCTAAATGCCAATATAAATAAATGTAATTAGCAGCAGCCGGTGCTTTGGAAAGGGCATGGCCATGAGTGGATCAAATTCATTTAGAGAAAAGAAGCCCACGGCATTCATAACAGACCAGAGACAAGCACTGCTGCTCTATGATGTCGTTTGTGTTACACTTTTCATTATAATTCATTTAATTCGTAATGACAAAGTACTAATGCAAATACAACATTTATTTTATTTTTTAGTATATAAATTTCCTCACAAATCTTCTTCTGTACAATATGATTGTAGGATTAGGATACTTACTGTGAAGCCATCGCCATGTTGGGTGCCAGACGACACCCTCTCCTCTCCCGTGGGGCTCATGGGCTTGGGGTCAGACATGGATCTCTGCATGGCTTTTGGTCCTCTCGGGCTTGCTGCTGGGGAGACGATAGATGGATCCCCTCGCAGCTTTTGAGGGCTTGTGTCACCCAGTGTATTTTCATAGGACACAAACTTGAGGGATTTGCTGGGGGATGTACAGGGAGATATAGGGGAGTAGAGCACTTTGGGAGATTTGGGGGCCTGAAGGGCGGAAGGGTCCGCTTTGAGGTTGGGGGACTGGCCTATTTCTAAGGGAGTGAGGCGTCTCTTCGGGGAGGTCCTCTCCGAATCGGAGAGCTCCATCCTGGTATCCATTGTTATATTCCCCTCCGAGTCGGTTTGTATAGAAATCTCTGTGTGAGCCTGAAGAGACATCTCAGAATGCCCGCCCCTATCACCCCTTGCAGTGCGAGGCCTGCTTCGTCTGGTCCTATTCTGAGCCTCCCATTCGTCTTGATCTTCATCGTCGGTCTGCACGCAACTATCAACACCCTTTTTGACATTCCTCTTTTTCCTGCCAGCTGTATACGCTCTGCTCACCGCATCATCCTCTTCATCCGTCTGGCATCCACTGTCTGTTATTTTCCGGGCCAGTACTGTGCCATCGGGCCCTATAACGATTGCCTCCTGTGGACCATGTCCTGGGATGTCTCCCCCAGGGTACATCTGCCGAATCTTTTGTTCTTCCAGCTGCATGCGTAGTTGCTCTTGAAGCCTCTGAATCTGCTCCAACTGTTGTTGCTGCTGGGCATAAGTCTCCTTTTGCAACATGAGGTGCGCCTGCCTCTCCTCCTCTTGCTGGGCAAGAATATGCTGTTTCATGGATTGCAGCTCCTCCAACTCCTTCTGAACCAGCAGCTGCTCCTGTTCGCGGAACCGCTGTATCTCCTGGCGCTCCCACTCCAGGTCCTCTGCCAAGCGCTGTTGCTTGAGTTTCTCCATTTCCAGTCTCTCGCGTTCTGCCTGGTACTGGCCGTCCCCGGGAACCATGGGGGAGGAGAGAGCCTCCAGGGAGGCAGCTATGGCTTCCAGGGACGCATCGGTGTAGCTGTCCAGGGACAATGAAGTCAATACCCTGGAAACAACATCAGCAGCGCTACTGCCGTCCTTTGAGAGCTCCAAGTTGAGCGGGACGTCCTCCTGATCTCCAGCCGATGAGGTGGAAATGAAGCTGTGGGATCGCTTTAGTGGCAAATTCTCGAGGTTGGAGAGGGACGGCATGGTGTCACTGGTATGCATGGTGCTGTTGTATGTAGTGCTAAAGATTGAGCCGGGTTGGGTTGTGATGGCATATGTGGATGGGTTTGGTGCAGAGACAGAAGAATAGACCACCCCGTTTGATGACCTCAAGACACTATTTGTTCCAAAGATTGTGCCAGCAGCACCGGTGACCCGTGCCTGGGAGTAGGGTGGAATTGTCATGCCTGCATAGGCCCCTTTTTTGGAGTAGTCCACAGCTTCACCTGTCAAAAGTCAAAAATATCAATTGAGGCCAAATGATTCAGACAATCTTAATGTTGAAGAAGATGGATGTTGCATGAATGAATGTTGCATGCCGATGGATATCCAAATCATAAAAAGTACAAAAAAGTAAAAATAACTCACAACACGACAAGCCCAAACAATATGTAAAAAGCATGCAGAGACATGCAAAAAAAATATTCTGAGGAAAAATATGATTGAATGTCCATGCAAATCAGGATGAGAAATGAAAAAAAAAATCAAAAATGCCACATGAATTAGCCATGAATCAGATGTTGGAGTTGAAAATAACATTTCAGCGAGAGGTCGGCGATGTCGCAGCACTGACCTGTGTCGGATACCTTCGCTGAGGTAAGATCTACCGCACCCTCTGAGGTGACATTGAAATTATAACTGTTCTTGCTCTTGTAGAGGAAAAGCCCAGCTTCGGCCAGGTTAGTGTCAGACATTGACGGTTTGATTCCACCAAAACCTCTCATGCCATAGGGTGAGCGGTCGTACTGATAATGGTCGTCTCGATATCCAAAGCGGTCTTCGGGTAAGGGCGTGGTGGGCTGCTGAGAAGTGCAGCTACCCGCAAATGGCAGTTTGTATACAACATCACAGCATACAGACCTCCTCCCAGCTGTTAGATCCACAGGTTTGCCGTCATCCTCTGCCATTACTGCTGTGACAATTTCTGATGAAGTTGCATCTACTGATACCAAAGTGTTGAATGGTTTGGCCGTGCTAAGGTCCACAGCCCCCGCGAATGTAGCTGTGCCCGTGCTCAAACCATTCGCAGCTACACAACTCTGAGCTGGCATGGGGGCAATGGTGACAGGTGGGGACTGGAACGTTGCGATTGTGCCTGATCCCACTGAAAGGTTGATGGGGATTTCCACATTGGATTCGGTAGAAGGCTGAGCATCGATAGGACGATAAACAATCTGAGACATAGGCTCGAATGCTTTGTTTTTTGTTAGCTGGAGAGGCGCTGAAGTAGCAGAGGTGTCCAAACTGTCATAACGCTGGATTGTAGCCGCACAGGTCACTATTGTGATGCTGTCAGTAACAATAGAGAAAGTGGACGATTCAGAACTGAGGTTGACCACCGATGACTGCACTGCACTGCTCTGACGACTACAGACATCGCTCGTTGGAAGGGACTGCTGTCTGCACTCTGTTCCAGAAGACAGGTCCACGCCGTTCATGTCAGATTCTGGGTCTTCTTTCATGGTCCTAAGATCGACCACCTCACAATACTGGTACGGCTGTCCGTTCTGTGCAGTGGGTTGGGTTTTTGGCTTCTCCATTGAGATTGGAACACCGGTTGCCCTTGGAGCTGGCATTGGAGGTGGTGTTCTTTCGTGAACAACGGAGACGGTAGTTCTTTGGACTTCTGTTTTGACCACCTGAGAAACAACATTAGGCAGAACCACAGGAGGTTGTGCCGAGGCAGATATAGCCTCAATAATATGACAAGAACTAGAGACATGCTTTTCTGGGCCACATATCTCCTGGCTTTCTATGGACTCTGTGACTCTTGTGTATGCTCGGGGAACCCTAGTTGTTTGTGTATGGGGTGGATATGGTTGTTGATATGACTGTTGACCGTGTCTTGAAGGAGAGACTGGACCAGGACTAGATGGTGCTTGGGTTGCGATACTGTCTACCGGGGAATTGGGCTGAGAGGGTAGCGTTATGACCACATATGTGTCACGAAGATTGCTGGCATATCTTGGTGAAGATGGTGAGGAGTGAAACGGCTTGTTTTCAGCCGAGGGACTCAGATTCAGGACTACATCTAAAGGGACTGTGGCAAGTGCAGTGGGTCTGGGTGGATACTGGACATGGGCAGGTGAAGGAGGTTGAGAGTTAGGCTTTGGTGCAATTGGTGGCTTGGCACCATCCCCGGGTCTGTGACTAGGCCCAACCCCAGTGGAAATGGATGGCTTCGGGGGAACTGGAGGAGGAACATGAGGCTTATATGTTGGTGCCACTGGGTGTCTTGCAGCTTGGTCTGTAGTGGTCGCAAAGGGTTCTGGCCTGATGGCGGTTACTGGGGCTTGGGGTGGTAGTGGAACTGGAGGTTTCCTGGGAAATACCGTAGGTTTTGGTGGAGTCGGGGGTGGCAGAGGGGATGTGGCAGATGAATCTGTTTTTTCCTGAGAGTTAGCCCGGCGAAGGATGTTTGGCTTTGGGGGCACCGGTGGGGCAGTTGACACGATGCTGGGAACAGTAGATGTGTACTGAGGAACAGTGGGCAAGGGTGACACACTAGCCACCACAGGGTGTGTTGGTCTAGATGTTGTGCTGGACAGATCTACAATATCTGATTGGAATGACACAGCATTCAGCTGTGGTTTCTGTTCTGATGTGGATGATGGTGGAACTTCACTAATAACTGCTACAGGGTCAGCCACTGCAAAGGAAGTTACTGGTGGTGTGTATGACAAATCACTTATCTCCTCTTCTTTTTTGTTCACACTCATCTCCTCATCTGAGGACAATTCTCCAGAAGAGCACTGTGTTACCTTTAGGTCCGGGATGGGATAGAGTGCCCTTCGAGGCGTGGCCTCTGGATCCTGTTGAGTTGGACTGGTCCCAGGCGTCAACACCTTTTTCATGAGCTCTTCATAGGCGGCCTCAGCATCCAGTAATGTTTTTCCATCCTTGCCTGGTGTTACTGCAGTGCTATATGAGACAGCAGGTTGAAACGCGATCTCTGGCTTGGTAGTGATTGTTACTGGCTGCTGCATCTTCTGATATTCCTGCTCAAGTTTTGAGAACTCCTTTCTCTTCTTTATCATGTCTTCATAAACTTCGTCCGGCGATCTCAGCTTTTTCGGGTGAGCCGGAACATCGATCTTACTTTGCTCCACCAGCTGAGTATTTGAATTGTCAATGAGAGACTCATAGGCATAGTCCTCGATCAGCATCCCTCCGTATAGGGACTCTTTTGCGGGTTGAATCTCCACTTTCTCAACTGTTGGAGATTTGGCTCTCAACATGATCTCTTCATAGGCCTCGTCGGCAGTTTTAAGAATTTTTGCATCTGTTTTGTCAGCATTTCGCTCATCAGTCGGAGAGTGAAGGGACACAGACGTTGGGAGCTGATATGTTTTCTGTACAGCTGCAATCTTTGACGCGTGGATTTCGAATCCTTCTGGATCTGATTCGATGCTTGGAGAGAAATCGGAACAGGACGAGCGTCGAATCTCCTCCATTTCTGCCTCTTGTCTTAATTCTTCTGTTGGCGAGGCATCTTCGATGGGCGAGAGATTGCTCGGAGGCGTCTTTGGGCGCTCTCTCCTCCTCTGGGATCGAATGTCATCTTTGTCTTTCTTGGATTTCTTTCCTGAACCCTTCTGTTTCTCCTGCTCCCTCAGCAGCTCTTCCTCTTCACGTAACTCCTCTTCCTCAGAGGAGTCCTCAATTGTCGGCAGCATTTGACCAGGTTGTCTGTGTTTGGCTTTCCTGTGTTGTTTCCCCTCTCCAGACCGGACGTGGCTGGAACTACTGCTATCACTGTCCTCGTCCAGAGAGGAGAGGGATGTTGGAGACGTCCCTGGCGTGAAGCTAGATGCATGGAGGCTGGACGATCCATCCCCCCTGGACCGGTCATCTGGCGAATCTGTGAGGCTTTCCATTTCAAGCTCACCATCATCTGGCGTTATCCTTATAGGGGCACTGGTTGCGTTGAGCTCAATAGTTCTAAATTTACGGACAGCAATACCAGTCTCTGGCTCCCCTTGCTTGGGATCGGTCACCTTGTCTTTCTCCGCTTCATTAGGCTTGTCCAATGAGCCGCATAGTTGCTTTTCTTCTTCATCATCTGGGCTGATGGAGCTGTTTTTGAGAAGGCGTCTGGTCTTTGCCGATGTGCTCCTTTGGTGCTCAAGGCGTTTCTTCTCCTCGTCTCTTATCTTTCGCCGAACCACGTTCTCTTCGTCGGACGGTGACGCGTCCTCATTCTCGCTCATTTCCATGATCTGCTTCCGGATGAAGTCCTCGTCATCCCCAGACATTGGGCTTTCTTTTCCAAAACTCTCGCTGCTGTCCTCCAGGGAGTCCGCGCGGACGTCTACGGGCACGAGGAGTTTTTTCTGGGCGGTCGTCCCCGAGGCATCCCTCTTCTCAGAGAGCTCTCTGTCATCTTCAGAGCTGGGAGTGTCGGGCGAAAGAGGGAGCACCTCAAGTTTGCGTCTGATCTTCAATGAGTTGGTGTTTCCTTCGACATCCGTTGGCTGCGTGCCGGCTTGCTTGGCCTCTAGAATGGGGAGGACCGTGCTCTCCAACCTGGCAAAGTCTGACGGGCTGGTAGGACTGCTTTCCTGGGCGATTTCTCCATCTCCAGGTTCTTTCTGGTTTTTATTTAAGTCTCTAGCCTGTTTGGAAAAAAAAAGAAGAAGAAATTTGTTTATTACAATGAAAATATAAATGTATAGTCTACTACTTTCAATCATACTACTTTCAATCATAAAAAAATAATTACTAAATAAAAATTACTAAATTATAACATTTATATTTATATTTTAGAATGGGGGGCAGATATTATAAGGCCATGTGGTGTATTTAGTTGATGAAATGAAACTGAAAAGCCACCGAAAATGATCCTGACTAGAATGTGTGTTTTTCCTGTGCCTAATGGACGTAGAAGTAGGCTGGTGCTGTAATTTGATGCATTTGTTAAATGCTGAAGAGACTGGAATGCGCTATTATTAGCACAGGGTTAGCATAACAATACATTTCAATTGTCAACCTATCAATGTCCATGGGGATTAGTTTTGTAGTCTTTTGGAATTATTCACAGTCTGCATGGCCTCTGGAGCCCAACTATACCGCGACTTGTGCTACATGCTACAGTCACCTCGGCCGCTGCCTCGGCATCGCTACATTTCTCCGGCAGCTTAGCGTCGGCCTTCCTTTGCTCCACTGTGTCGGCATTCTGTTCCTTTGGGCCCCCGTCTTTATTCTGCTCACTAACCACAGAAGCTAGGATACCGGGGTTTGCTACCGGGGCTTGAGCTGTTGAAACACTTTCGGAAACCATTTTGGATGTTTGATAGTCCTTGGGGGTTACGTTCTCTCTGATATCGCACTCGGCCCTTCCCTCCTTGTCACTATATGTGTTCTCCGCTGCTACGGAAGTAGACTCCATTTTGTAACTGCCGTCGAGTTTTGACTTAACTGCGCTATTCGGCGCTGCTTGTTTCCCTTTGTCTGACGCATTTTCTGTCTGCCTCTCGTCACTGCCTGTCAAGGAGTCTTGACTATGTTGTTCTATGTTGTTATTTTTACCTGTCAAATGCAGCTCTCCCTTTTCAGCTTCTATCTTTACCAGCATACCGTCAACAGATTCGGTTATGCTTTTCCCCAGCGGTACAGCCGTTTTTTTCTGTGGATTAAGCATTGTATCTCCGTAAATCTCTCTCCCCTCCTGACATACACTTTCTGCTTTGACCAAGGGACGTTGCTTTCTCGCTACACATGTTCCAGCCAATGAGGCGATCTCTACCGGGCTTCCTCGAACTGGGGATGGGCCAGCTGGTGGACATTGTTTCAGCTCATTATTTGCCCACTTCTCTTCTTCAGAGAACGTGTGAATAACTGGGACAGACTGTGCCGGTTTCACGGCCGCTTTTAGTTCTTTATTCCCTCCATCTATCACAGGGCCAACCTCCTCTGATACAGCAATGGGGACTGAGCCTGGCTCTTCGTCAACAGCTATCTTAACTGGGGCCTTCTCTGTCCACTTTTCAGATGCCTTTCCCCCGACTGCTTTTCCCTCAACCGCCATCTCTTGGGTTAAATGTTTCTTGACGGACCTCTCCTCGAATTGATTCTTGTCGATTAACTCCTCCTGCGTCGCCTTGTTAACAGCTGTGTTCATTTCACCCTCTGGAGGTGTTTGTGTAAGCTCCTTTGCTCTCTCCGCTAGATGTACACGGGGTTCTGTGGCAATAGAATCAGCTTTCCCCTTTATATCCAAGACAGGCTGATTTTCCTTTGCACTTTCTATATCCTCGGTTGGCCCCCCTGACAATTGCTCTGGCTCAATCTCCACAGTTTTGAGGCCCGTAGCTTTGTCAACGGTGGCTGCGGGGACTGCAGTGTCTGGCTGGATTGTAATCACTTTTGGCTCAACCTTCATTTCAGCAGGAGTTTCTTCCCCCCTGTCGGATGCTATATTTCCCGCCTGTGGCTTCTGCACACTGCTCTCACGGCTCACATGTTGGAGTGCATTCATTGTAACCGCTGCCGGGCTCTGTTCTGTTGGAGCTGAACGAGTTTCAACTTTACTGAAGTTCTCCTCTCGCTTGGGGACAAGGGGGGCCCCAACATGTTTAACTCCCTCTCTGCTTACCGCCTTTATAACTTCAGGAGCTGTGTTTTCTGGCTCATGAGTCGGCGGACCGGAAGCCTCCTCTACGGCTGGAGCCGACTCACTTTCCTCCGGCTTCAGCGCGTCTCCTAAAATCTCTGCAGGAGCTGAAGAGCTCTCGCACAGCTCGCCCTTTGCGGGGGACTCTGTCTGCTCTTTCTCTGCGACAGGCGCTGCGGATCTGTCCTTCGCCTCACTCCCCAACTCTGCATTTATCTCAAGCTTTGGCTCAGAGTCCACCGGGGCGGAACTGACAGTTTCAGGCTGAGCGTGAGCAGGCTGTGTTCCAAAACTACTCTCTGGTGCCTCCACCGCTGTCGCCCTGGGTACAACCTCAGCTAAACCTTCTGAAATGGGAGCGGGTTCGGTACCCGAAGGCCCTCCCGGAACCGTTTCCATCGCTTGTGGCTGCAAACTGTTTGACTGCAGAGTCGTGGTCTCCTGGGGGGTGCTATCAGAAGGTAAGACACTTTGGGCAAGAGGGCTACCGTTCAGAGGTTTACTAGCAGGTGTTGGTGTGGAGGTCTGGGTTGGGGTCTGACTCTGGGGTGACTCTACCTTGGTCTCGGGAGGCGGTGGGGTGGGTTCTGGTGCTTCTACCGAGGGTTTCGTATCTACAGTCACAGGGGCAGGGACAGGGGTAGGAGGAGGTGGTTGCTTCTTGGGGGAAGCCACGGCCACGGGTGGCAGGTCTCCGAGCTGGGCCGACATCGCTCTCTGTGTCTGGCAGTTGAGGCAAAGCCATTCTTTCTGTGAGACAAAAAAAAGACAATAAAAAAGGTATTATTGATAAAAATGTTGAATGAAATCATTTTAAACTGAGTGTATATACAGGCCAGGTTAGATTGCAAATACTATATGTTGTTTCTTAGGTACCAGGTTGGTAGGCGGACAATAGTTTGTATCTTGTCGTGTTTTCAGTTTATCAACGCACCAAGAATGCAGCACTTTTTTTGTGTTCATGTGAGAATAAAAAGACAACATGTCAATGTTGTTATTCTATCGACAAAGCTTTTTTCATTCCTGCAACGTAGAAGATGGACCTATGCGTAATGCATGTATGACAACGGCACAGAGGCTTACAGAGGCAGAAAGGCTTCAGAGATATTCCACAGTTCACTATGGCTGGTGTGTGTGTGTGTGTGTGGGGGGGGTATATATGTATGTGTGTGTGTGTGTGTGTGTGTGTGTGTATGTATGTATGCGTGTGTGTGTGTGTGTGTGTGTGTGTGTGTGTGTGTGTGTGTGTGTGTATGTGTGTGTGCAGGTGAGTGTGAAATTTGAAAGTGGGACTGCAACGCCTCATTTGAATGTAAGCGTGACCATGGTGATTAAAAAAACCTTCATACAGCTTTCACACACACACACACACACACCTTCCCTGTTCTTCCTCTTCCTCGACTCACTGCTGTTTCCTGTTTAGTCATTGAGCAGCTCTGGTCCTTCGTCATGAGGGGGGGCGACTCACAGTCTGGGGGAAATGCTTCTGACTAGCGCTCCGCCGAACGGTTCCCAAGCGAGTGCGGTGATGATGTCACGGCTCAAACATCAGCACCAATCAATAGCATCATTAGTGCCCTTTCCTTAGTCGTCACACGCGCGCATGCACACACGCACACACACGCACACACACACACACACACACGCACACACACGCACACACACGCACACACAC
>OMNO01017139.1:0-13163 GCA_900303215.1 Trachyrincus scabrus | reverse complement strand
TTATATTCGGTAGCCCTACCTGATACCCAAAATATATCAAAACCTCAGTCTAGGGGCAATACGATCTGTTTGTCTGGATTCTACAAGTTTGTATATTAATGGTTTGTTGGTTTACGAGTATCTTGTACTACTTTATGTCATAGTAGATCTTACGTTGAGAACTTACTTACTTACTCTATTTCCTGGCTTTTCTTTTCATCTTGTTATCATCCAGGGACAAATTGGAGAACTGGGGGACGTCGGCTCAAAAGGGTTTCCAGTAAGTAATACTCCTCCTGCTCTTTATCTCTCTCTCTCTTTCTCTCTCCCCCGCTCTCTTTATTGGCATGGAAAACATACATTTACATTCCCAAGGCACAAAAAGTTAAATAAGATACAACATAAGATACAAAATAATAATAGTCAAACAATTTACATTCAATAAAACATTAAATAAAATAATGTAAAATACAATATAATACAAATTTTAACTACAACCTCTGTGTTTAGGGTGTTCAAGGACCTTCCGGATCTCCAGGGGACAAAGGAATAGCAGGCGAGCCGGTAAGATGTTACCATCTCTATCTTTCTTCATCTTCCCTCCATCTCTAAGCGTCTGCTACTTTATCTCCTTCGCTTCCCATATTTGTTTGAAGGATGATTTTGAGTTACGGGGGCCATTCTTTTACTAAATCCTTTCTTCAATCCTTTTTTGTTTTTAAAATATATTTTTTAAATGACTTTCCGCTTTCATCGTTATTTATTTCCTCGTACCTTTTCATGGCCATCCATCTTTAGAACTAAATCCCCCCTTGGCTTCAAACAACCGTCTCTGGCCATTTCTGATGCCAAGGATGATGATTATCTTACCCACACAGTCCGCACATGTTTTATAAGACATACATTGATGTCTGCTAAATATTTATGACGCTTTATTAAAGGTTTCCTGCGTGTGAGCCAGGGAGCTTTCTCGTTCTTGCTTCTCTTTTTCTGGAGAGCAAAGCAGCAAACAGCCAGTGCGTTGGCCTTGTTGAGTGACTAATTTGTTTTTTAAGAGGTGAAGCTTACCGAAGGAATGGTTTTGGCGGCCGATCCACAATGAAAAGCCACGCTGTGGAGTTGGGAGTAGCTGTGCTGGCACATGTGAAGCCATTAATCTAAAATTAATCCACCCATCTTACTTTTGGCTAAACTGGCAGAGAGTGATAGCTTTTCCACCTCTCTCTCTCTTGCTCTCTCTCTTTCTCTCTCTCTATTTCTTTCCATCCTCATCCTTCATGTGTGCACATGTACTGAATACTCTCACAATTTTGACCTTTTACTATTGTTCTACCTTTCTATTGCTCGCTCTCTCTCTCTTTCTATTTTTCTCTTTCATGTTTGCCAAAACAGGCACACACACACACACACACACACACACACACACACACACACACACTTACATGGTTTTTATCATTTGTGGTGTTCTGGTGCTCTTTTCTAACAAAGCATTATTGACCTAGACCACAATTACTTGCGCTGGTTTCTCTTGAATAGTTTCAGCCACTTGTTGTTTTGTAAGGCATCATATCTCTGCTGTTATTGCGGTTATGTTATAACCTGTGTGGACATACTCAGTGGTTTATATTATATGGTTTATAAGCAGAGCGTGAACCTTTAACGTTTCTGCTATCCTCCATAGGGACCCTCTGGGCCACCAGGGACTATAGGACTGCTGGGAGAAGTTGGTCAACAAGTGAGTTGACAAATTCCCTCTTTCTCCATCTGGAACTCATTAAGGATCTATGTGTATCTAAATCCAAGACTTTATTGAATATTATTAATATTCAAATCCTTCTCAGGGTCCTCCAGGAAAATTTGGTGACCCAGGGCTACCGGGTGAACCAGGCGAGAAGGTGACAAAATGGACATTACATTTAAATACAATTAAATATACCAACTATAAGCCACATCAAGGTTAAGTAAGTATAGTATTGAATCAAATTCAAATATTATCCTTTTTAAACACACACACACACACACACACACACACACACACACACACACTCACACACACATATACACACACATACACACTAGCACTGCTCCAGTTGGTTGCACCCATGTAAGTGCTGTAGTGTATATGTGTGTGTGTGTGTGTGTGTGTGTGTAGTTCATTGTTTAGAAGTCCCCTCTTGAGGCACTTCAATGGGCCTGGGGTCCCTGCGAACAAGGAAGCCCCTTCACCGATACACCAGGAACCATAGCCTGTGTGTATATGTGGGAAACACGGTTCTTTTAAAAGACCTGCAAATGAACACCATGACAACTCTATGATCAATGTTTCCCTCTGTCATTGTCCATCCTAAAGACACTCTTAAATCAATTTTAATACACACTCTGTTCAACATGTGCTGAGCATTCAAGGGCATGCAAAGCTGTCATGCTAACCACACCGTACTCTCCTTTGCGTGTGTGTGTGTCAGGGAGCCCTTGGCACAGCTGGGAACATCGGAGAGCAGGGACAAACCGGACCTCGTGTAAGTATATCATACATATCACCGCCATTTTGCATTCATCACAGTATATAATATACTGTATTAGTATATTATTAGTCTCGCCTAGCCAGATTTATCTCCACACTTCGTTTTAGCGCTGGAGAAAGATCTGGCTGAACCCATTATCATTTTTGGATAGGGGAAAAAAACTCTCTGTCTTGTTTGTATTTCTTTATTAAAAATATAAAACAGTAAAAGACGTATGTCGACTATGTGATACAACTTTTACTCCTTATTGAACGATCCGAATCTTCATCAAAACTTGCCATTTTTAGCATGTAGGTTGCTAGCTCGGAGGTTGTTGTTGTTTCACATAGCGACGGTTCTCCCCTTCCGCAGATTGCGGAAGGGGAGGAGAATTCCAACTGAAATAGTCGGCCAATGTCAGGCTTATCTCCACAGCCTACCTCCTGTCAGCCAGACTAGTATATCATAAACTATAAGCCCTTAACCTGTGTGTGTGTGTGCGTGTGTGTGTGTGTGTGTGTGTGTGTGTGTGTCCATACAGGGAGAGCCAGGCCTGGAGGGAGAGGCTGGTGCAGCTGGTCCTGATGGAACTAAGGTAACCAATATTTTCTCAGCGCTCTTCCGTCCTGCCGTGAAGGATATCCTATTACCATAGAAACAAACTCTAAACTCTAGTAAGATTAACAACTAGAACCAGTGTATAAAGCAGTTAAAGAAAAAGGCCTGTTAAATGAAAGGCTGGTGAATTTTGCACCTGCACTATGTAACTCCTCTGCTGCAGCTATTTACGACATTAAAAAATATCTGAACTGGAACGTTTCTCAAAAATAAAACACGCCCATTCACAAGTCAATCCATCCAGAGAATTTTACTCTAAAAGCGTTTTATTCTGGTCCACTTTTTTCAGACGACAGTCGTCTGAAAATGATATAGCTATAACTGTAGCTACAACTCAAGCCACTAGAGGTTGCTAATGGGAAAGGTTACATAGTGCAGGTTTAATCATCATGCCCCCCCCTAATGTGTTGTGATGTGTAGGGTGAAAAGGGTGACATGGGCCTGGAGGGAGACAACGGTGATAAGGGGGAGATCGGCCTAAAGGGAAAAGAAGGCACACCTGGCTTTCCTGGACTCACCGGCATTAGGGTAAGTAGTGGAATCTATAGGTATCCTTACCTCATACATCATAGTCATACTTGTAAACTCAGATGTTTCCTGGTGATTATTGACTAGTATGTGTTTAATGTTTATATTTTTGACTTAGGGTCAAGAGGGTAAATCTGGCAAGATAGGAGAGAGAGGGAAACTTGGACTCAAGGTAAGAGATCAATCAATCTCAATCATAAAACAATCAATCAATCATAAATCAATGCAAGATAAGGTAACAAGACTGTTCTGTTCTGTAATGAAGCATTGTCATGTCCTTCTTTGAAAAATGTTTAGGGTGCCAAAGGTCCAATCGGTCACCTTGGGGAGACAGGGTCCATGGGGAAGCTGGGGCCATCGGGGTTCGTCGGTCAGAAGGGCTCCAGGGGAACCATAGGACACGTGGTAAATTTGTCACGGCTTGCGCAGGGAGAGATGCAGAGAAATGCAGAGATCAGACAGGGTAGGTGCGAAAGGAAGCTTTACTTCACAAAAACAGGCAGACAGAAACAAACCAACAATAAACAAGGAACCGACAAACTGGGACAGAAACTAGGGAACTTAAATACATGGAACAAAGGTGAACAGAATTACAAATGAACACAGGTGATGAACATGACACTAATGACACACCAAGGAATGCCTCCTGGCGTTCATCCAGGCTATGGTGGAGGCTTGGCACAGCCAGGCTGTGGGAACAGGGCTAGGAAGGTCAGGCTCGAGAACATGGCTAGGAAGGTCAGGAACTGGGCTAGGCAGGTCAGGAACAGGGCTGGGCAGGTCAGGAACAGGGCTGGGCAGGTCAGGAACAGGGCTGGGCAGAACAGGAACAGGGCTGGGCAGAACAGGAACAGGGCTGGGTAGCTGGGGAGCGAAGCTGGGTAGCTGGGTAGCTGGAGAGCGAGACTGGGTAACTGAGGAGAGAGGCTGGGTAGCTGGGTAGCTGGGGAGTGGGGCTGGGTTGCTGAGGAGCGAGGCTGGGTTGCTGAGGAGCGAGGCTGGGTTGCTGAGGAGCGAGGCTGGGTAGCTGGGGAGCGAGGCTGGGTAGCGGGGGAGCATGGCTGGGTAGCTGGGAAGTGAGTGCCGCAATCCTCTCTGGGATACAGCCAACGAGGCGGTCCTGGCGCTCAAAGGTCGCTGCCAGGAACATGGATAATGGGGAAATCTCTGCTGGGTTCATTTAACAGTTCCTTCTGTCACGGCTTGCACAGGGAGGTGAACCCAAATGCAGAGATCAGACAGGGTAGGTGCGAAAGGCAGCTTTACTTCACGAAAAACAGGCAGACAGAAACAAACCAACAACAAACAAGGAACCGACAAACGGGCAGAAACTAGGGAACTTAAATACATGGAACACAGGTGAATTAACACAGGTGACGAACATGACAGTAACGACACAAAGCAAAAACACAGATAATGAGTAGGGTTGGGCCAGGATCGTCACAGAATTAGACCAACGAACGTCAATAGAGAATGCATATAGATACCGTTTTTAGAGTCGACAACGTCATTCATAGATTGTGAGTGTTGGATGTTGCTTCTGATGAAGGTGAACTCTCTTGCTCTCCCTAGGGTGCTCCTGGTCAGATGGGTCAACAAGGGGAGGTCGGTCTGGGAGGTTATGAGGTGAGTCAGAACCACAGTTACAGGCTCTAATATTGACAGTTTACATTTGATATTTATTATGTGGGTTGAGTATGATTTGATTTCAGTTATTTTTTTGCCATCACTACAGGGCCATCAGGGATCATCAGGCCCCATTGGCTCTCCGGGACCGAAAGGTGAAAAGGTACGGAATGATTCATTTTATATTTAAATGATTGGATGTCTCTCTTTCTATCTACTCTTCTATCTGTTCCCACCAATCCTTGTGTAGATTAACACATGAGCATTTTGTCTGCATTGGCAGCTTAAAAGTGAAATAAACAATAACCGCAACGGGAAGCTTCTTCCATTTTTTTTTCATTATCATAACTATTAGCTACTCACATATCTTTAAATGTTATTCACATGATCAAAACGAACCTGCTCCACACACAGATAGAAAAAAAACATGAAAGATATTAACAACAATTTTTTATTATTTTGAGTAAGAATAGAATATTACCATTATTGTTTTGTTAGGATACATTTGATCTACCAAATTACCAAATTCACATTCATTTCACTTTTTAACCCTCCGTTGTCGAGTTATGTTTAAGAATATGTGCAGCTTCCCCACTTGAAAGAGATTGATGCATCAAGGTTTTTAACTGGATTTCACTCAATGACCAAACAGCTTTTCCGTTTTTTCCCCTGCTTTTATTTTGGCAGGTTCAGCTGTTTAGTTTGATAGTTCCATTAGTCATTAGGTAAAAAACCTTTGAATAGAAAAACAATAAAAAAGAAGAATATATGTACGTATATACTATTGCAAATAAATATAAATAGGCATCAAAAATATATGTATTTGTAAACATTGCAAAAAAAAACATTAAACATCAGCGCCTTATTTAACTTAATTTATACATTTTCTCACATTCAATGTAAATAAAGCTAATGCCCACTGTTGTCATAACTGTTCTCTTAACATCAGGTAATGTATGTATTTTACTGCATTTGAACATAAAGCATTTTATAATCATATTTATTTAAAGTAATATTACATTTTCAGTCGTTTTAAACAACTCTTTTTCCAAGCCATCATAAGCCTATAACATGCTGTAGCTAAGCTTTTGCAACTAACTACTATTCATAGTTTTATAATTTATTATCACTTTTTATCATCACCATTCCCCATGCTTCTACTTGACAAGCATCACCATCAGATTGCAAGTAGATTTACAACCAATATACAATAGATTATCGCAAATAGACAAACCATCTTGTCCGCATGAACACTACAGAGTTAAATTATCAAGCCATATGTAAATGGCGCTGACGCTGTGTGGTGCTTTTGAAATGCTCCGAGCAGCACTTGGCAGATTGGTTCCATCCGGTTCGCTTTCTGAATATTCCATTTGTCAGTGGATTCTTGCCATTACTTTAATTCTAAAAGTTTTTATTTTTTATTTTATTTTATTTATTTTCTAGAAAACTCCAGTTTGACTTGACATCCATTATGTTGGATGATTGATTTCATTCAGCATAATGCTAATATAACATCCTGACTTTAATAATTTCTTCTTCTCTTGATTCAGGGCGAGCAGGGAGACGACGGGAAGGTAGAAGGGCCTCCAGGACCCCCAGGCGACATTGTGAGTAACGCAGCTCCTTCATCACGTCTAGTGGTCTTGTGGTTCGCTTCATATGATTCAAGATTCAAGAGACTTTATTTATCCCGAGGGAAATTAAGGTGCAACAGTTGAAACAGAGGGGAATAAATGTACACTAAATATACTTATACTAAATAACAAACAAACTAAACTAAACTAAACAACTAAGTATAAACTAAATGTATTGACAGGTGAATGGTGAATTTGAACAAATTTCCAAATGACAAATTTACAACAAATTACAGTAATACGTAGGTATATACAATATACAACAATACGTATAGTGCAATTTAGCAGTAATAAATACTAATAAATAACTCGGATGAATACTGAAAAAGTGACATGTGAAAAGTACAGTGCAAATTGAATTACAGTGCAAAATGTGTATATAGCTTCCTCTTACTCATAGTCTCCTCCCGGCGTGTACAGTGCTGCTCTATTCTATAAGCTATATAGTGTGGTTTTTTTTCTAATGCATGTGTCTGTTTTTTCCACAGGGAACTCCTGGTGATCGGGGAGAGAGGGGAGAATCGGGAGATCCGGGGTATATCGTGAGTACCACTTCTCAGACAAGTTTATATCAGCAAGTTATCTATTATGATGATGATTCTATACTGAAGGTACTCTATCATCGTCTTTCAGGGTCAAATTGGTTTTGATGGACAGAGAGGGAAGTCCGGGGCCCCTGGACTACCTGTGAGTGTGGACACCCTTATATACTGATGAATATTACACACTGGTGACTGTTTACACTGATGAACTTTTCAAATCATTGGTTAATCACAGGGACACCCTGGACTACGTGGGAGGCAAGGACCCAAAGGATCCAAAGGAGATCAAGTAAGAATGATCAAGTCATGCTTAGGATGTGAACTATGTATTTCAGACTGAATTTGAGCCAGAATGTATTGTGATGTAAAAGTGCTCGATATTGTCTTCATTAGATTCAGTCCAATGGATAAATGTCCGTCATGAATGCGGCCAGATAGAGTGGTTGTGTGTGATGGGAAACTTTTTTTAGATCTCAAAATGGAATCAGAACCTTCATATACGATTCGCTTCTCATGCAGTGTAGTCATGCAGGTGTTATGGAAAAAAACAAGTGCAAAAGCGAGAGCAATTCAGTAGGGGCTGTTGTTCTATCTTCCTTATGTTTGATCTTCTTCTTTATTTTAGGGTCAAAAAGGCAACAAGGGTCACAAAGGACCAAAAGGATCAAGAGCATCACAGGTGTGTCCACGACCCGAGTTCACACTCTACATGACCTGTTACAATATTATATTATTTATGGAATATCATATATTACATTCAAGTCTCAGACTCACACAGCGAGTTCCATACTACATTTAAAGCTATCATTAATATCCATATTTCCGTTCTCATATGCTATCTCTCTCTCTCTCTCTCTCTCTCTCTCTCTCTCTCTCTCTCTCCCTCTCTCTCTTTATCTCTCTATCTTCCCACCCTCTCCTTTTCTCTCTCTCTGTAAACAGACAGTTTTAATGTCTGTGTAGGTTTATTGCATAACAGGGTAAATGTGATGTAAGAGTTTCAAATAAAAAATAATTCTCTCTCTCTCATCCATCCCTCTCTACTCCAGGGCGTGGTCGGTCCCCTGGGTCCCAGGGGGGTTGTGGGCCGGGAGGGGCAGGAGGGGGTGCCTGGCATGGATGGACTTCCAGGGAAGGATGGCAGTAAAGGCATGCCGGTGAGACTGACCGGAGACACTCTCTATATATTAATAACTTGACGGGATTAACTGCAGTAGTTTTTTTTTACTGTGTCTTGTTGTCATGCCAAATTCTGTCCTGTCTCTAGGGAGAACATGGTGACGATGGGGAGTTTGGTGTTATCGGTAACGCTGGTTCACGTGGTAAAACCGGGGTTCCAGGACTTCCTGGAGACCAGGGGACGTATGGGCTAAAGGTGAAGAGAAATCGTCACTGTGTCGGCTGCCAAAGGATTACTTATACGATAAGAAAATGGTCCTTAAAATTGGGCATCAGTGTGTTCGTTTTGGTGGATTTTGCAAATGAACAATGTTTGCACTAGAATTGTGGTCTTTTCTCATGTAGTCATTATTTCTTCTTCCAGGGTGAGCGGGGCCTTCCGGGACAAGTCGGGCCCCGGGGGAAGAGGGGTTTCAGGGGCGGGATGGGACTTCCTGGGACCCAAGGAGACCAGGGACCTAAAGGACAACCTGTACGTTACCCTTGAGAAAACTATGGTTCAATTGGTATATTAGACACCTGTGCAATTTGTTGGATAACTTGTTCTGTATGTCATAGAGTAGAGTATATAACTATTCTGTGTTTTGCTGATAACCAGGGAGACACAGGGGAACCTGGATTTCCTGGCTTTCTGGGACTACTTGGACCAACGGTATGTTTAAAACCTGCTCTCTGCCCACATTCTATACCCCCTTGACATGTCTTCTGAACTGTTCAACTAAATTACCCTTGGTGGATAATAGCACACCATAAATGTTGTTGCTCAAGCAATCACATCTATCTCAGTTCTGCAAGTTCTGCAAAAATATGAATTCAGATACCAGTGGGGTTTTATATAACATTTATTTATATAACAACTCAATGTGACTTATTGAAATATTAAACTATTAAACCTCTTGAATGACCAAAAAACAGCTGTTAAAATAGAGGCCCACTTGGTACAAGGTTGTGATACTGTAAATCACATACTCACAAACACATTTACTTTGTGCATAACACACTTACGCAATGTGACATGGCCCACACGTTGCTCCTTGATTCATGGATTGTTTTGGTATTGCCCTAATATTTTTTGCATTGCCCCGATGCCAGGTTTTGGTTATTTTTAGCTTGAATATTAACATAGAAAGCATTTGTACGATTTTACGACGGAAACATTGCTGGGACATCATCAATCTGACATGCAGTATAAAAAAAAAGGAAAAACCAAATCACTAAATGGTAGTTGAAGATGGAGAGGTTTAAGAAGCAGTCTTTGTTGCACATGCAGCTTTAGGTGACATGTCATTGTTGTTGTTCTAGGGGTCCCCTGGAGACTTTGGACCAAAGGGCATTCAGGGACCAAAGGGGCCTCAGGGTATGATGGTAAGCAACATGCATGATCTAAAAACCAAACCAAACTAATGTGTGATACTTGAATTATTTGACCATTATTCTGAGTGTATCTTGCTTCTGTACTGTAATTTATTTCCAAGTAAGACAGAAAATGAGGGCGGGACAAGATAGGAAGGATGTGATTGGATTAGGCTTTGATTGGCGAGTAGATATTTGTGGGGTATCTAGTGCCTATTGCTTATTTTCAATGTAGATCAGACAGTGTGTTATTATCGTAAGATGTAACCTGATAACTGCCCACTTGGACTTGGTGATGCAATCAACAAATCCTGGCTTTTTAGCAAGTTATAGCAATTTAAATGTAAACAAATCAATTCAAATCAATGTTATATTTTCCTAACATATCTCTTTGATTCTGTCCTCAGGGCGTAGGAGGGTCAGCCGGTCTTATGGGAATCATCGGTCCAAATGGAAGTGCTGTACGTATCGCATAGCTTTAAACACACGCACTCACTGTTCTCTGGACTCTATGTCCTTTTTGAAGCTAATGGTGAGCTTTACATTACAGGGTCCTAGAGGAGAGAAGGGCAACCGTGGAGAGACTGTGAGTACACTCTGTCTCTTAAGTAGACCTTCATCTCAGTCTATACATTACATTTACATTACTTTTTTTTAAACTATACAATTGTTTGATGTCCAAGCTAAAAAAAATATTTTTTGTCTTTTCTGAACAGGGATTACAAGGACCAATGGTATGTGTGAATTTGTTTTGTTGCTATAGGCAATAAAAGTACAGGCACAGACATTAGATCTAGTCTACTGTAACACATGTATTAAACATTCATGATGTATTTTGTTTTTATCAGGGATCTCCTGGACCTCGAGGGCCCCCGGGACAACCTGTAAGTTATATCTCAAGAAATACAATAACTGGGTAGCTTGGTGGCTCAACCTGCTAGTGTGCTAACCATGTAGGCATTACGCCTTGTAGCGACCCAGGTTCAATTCCCACCTGTGGTCATATGCTGCATGTCATTCCCACTTTGCTGTCTCTCGTCATTGTCCTGTCCATAAAGGCACAAAAAGCCAATACAAATATAGAATTTAATAAATACAATATCAGAAATATCACAATGTTATCATCCGCCTTCTAATGATTATTCTTTATGCCTTCTCTAGGGCCTGCCAAGTGTTCCCGTCTCATTTGTAAGTCATTACAATTTTACTCATTACACCAGTCATTATGTTCCGTTTTTGTATTTTATATTGAAAATTGGATCAACATGTTTGTTGTTATTTGCAGATGGAGGATGGTCTCCATTTGTTTGTGGATCCACACACCCTACTCAGGACTGAGGTGAGCAGAGCAGCAAAGTGTGTGTGTGTGTGTGTGTGTGTGTGAGAGCGTCTTTCAGACTGGACACAAAATGCATCATATAGAAACTAATTTATCCCCGTACCTTGTAACAGCATACGCATAAGCCAGCGATGGACCTGCCCATGCTGGACCAGGGCGCAGAGATCTTCAAGACCATCCACTACCTCAGTAACCTGATCCAGAGCCTAAAGAACCCGCTGGGCAACAGGGACAACCCTGCCCGCATCTGCAGGGACCTCCACAGCTGTGAACACAAAATGAACGATGGTGTGTAGTGTGTGTGTGTGTGTGTGTGTGTGTGTGTGTGTGTCTAGTCGTACATATTTAATAACATTGATCTGTGTGCATAGCCTGAAAGAAAAATTATTAATTGATTGATAAACTTGTTTTTTTTATCAGGCACTTATTGGATTGACCCCAACCTGGGCTGCTCCTCAGATACTGTAGAAGTCTTCTGCAATTTTACTGGAGGAGGACAGACCTGCCTAAAGCCAATCACAGTATCCAAGGTAACGCAGACACAATAGAAACCCAAGTGAATTCATGAAATCCTCACAACAATGAAACTCAAATGTAATGATTGAAAGTCTCATTCAACCAGCATCCTTTCCTGTATTTTTTAAGCAGAACCCCAGTGAATTCCTGAAATTCTCACAAATAACAACACAAAAAAAATAAAGATCAAAACTGGTAACCTAACCAACATCTTTTCTTGACTTTTTCTTTCGGAATCAGCCGGAAATTAGCATGGGCCGCGTGCAGATGAACTTCCTGCACCTGCTGAGTGCCGAGGCGGTGCAGCACATCACCGTCCACTGCCTGAACGTTCCTGTGTGGAGGGAGGAGGAGGGCCAGCCCCCCGGCCCCACCGCTGTCAGCTTCATGTCCTGGAGCGGGGAGGTGATCCAGGCCGGAGGGGAGCTGGAACCACACGTCACAGAAGACTCCTGCTGGGTGAGTTGTCATCAGGCTCTGCAGGGTGTATGGTACTTAAACCTGCACTATGTAACTTTTCTAGTGGTTTTAGTTGTAGCTACAGTTATAGCTATGTCATTTTCAGACACTATGTCTGAGATTTTCACACGGTGAGGTGGGAAAAAGTGGACAAGAATAAAACGATTCATAGAGAAAAATTCCCTGGATGGATTGACTCGTGTATGTGCGCATTTTATTCTTGAGAAACCTTCTAGTTTGGATATTTTTTATGGAGTAAATAGCTGCAGTAGAAAAGTAGTGCAGGTTTAAGTCTGGTGGTTCAGTGTGCTGTCTAGTGGTTAAGGTGTTTGACTCCCAGCCGAAAGGTTTTGGGTTCGTATCACCCCAATGGCCGCAGTCTACCCGGATGCCCTAACTCCTACCTGCCGCTTAACAACATATAAAAATAAAAGAAAACACTGCAAGTCGCTTTGGATCAAAGCGTCTGCTAAATGACTACATAGTGAAATGGTAAATAATGCTGTCATGGCCGCATGACAACATCCAAGACCATTTGATAGTATGACAGTGATATGATATTACATATACACAATTTCATTTTTTTTTTTATTCCTCAATTTCAGATGAAAGACGGCCGCTGGCACCAGACTCACTTCGTCTTCCATTCCGCCGACCCGACGCTCCTCCCCATAGTGGACGTCCTCCACCTGCCCAGAACCAGCCCTGGCTCACACTACCACCTGGAGGTGGGCCCTGTGTGCTTCCTGTAGCACCAGCCAACCCCGGGTCTCATTGCTGGGCTGCAGTGTGAACCCTCTCTTCTCTCTCTCTGGGTGACACCTGCTGCACCAAGGTGGCCAGGAATATATAGCATATCCTCCATCCACCACCACAGCTCACC
>OMNO01017134.1:0-11267 GCA_900303215.1 Trachyrincus scabrus | reverse complement strand
AGATAAATAAACACTAGCATTATAAGTATAAAAGTGTAAAGTATAAAGTGGAGGAGTGCGGATAGATATGTACATTCAATTAGGTAAAGTGACCAGGGCATAATTTACCAGTGATCAATATGATCAATAGGTTAGTGTTACTGGTTGAGAAGCCGGATGGCTTGTGGGAAAAAACTGTTAGTGAGTCTGGTAGTCTGCGCCCGAATGCTCCGGAAACGTCTACCAGGCGGCAGCAGTGTGAATAGTCCAAAGCCAGGGTGGCTGGAGCCTTTTGTGATTTTCCGTGCTTTCCTAAGGTATCGTGTGTGGTAGATGCCTTGCACGGAGGGTAGATGGCAACCGATGATGCGCTCTGCTATCTTCACCACCCTCTGGAGGGCCTTACGGTCAGCAGCGGTGCAGCTGCCGTACCAGGCAGTGATGCAGCCAGAGAGGATGCTCTCAATGGTGCACCTGAAAAGACTATGGTGAATAACCACGTATTAATTTGGCCTTAGAAAAATCGTAAATGGCCAGCAGGTGGGGGGGGGGCACCAATTATAATAGTGGGTTGGGAAGCGGGGTGTAATTTTCTTCCATTTACAAGCGGCATGCGGATTCGGGTGAGAAAATACCTTAACCGTGCATCACTAGTGTGTGTAATGCTTTGTATTAATAAATATAATTTAGCACATCATGTTCTACATGTATTCTTTTTCTACAACATTGTGATATAACAAGAAACAAAATAAGAGGACTAAAGTTACTACTGGTAAAAAAAAAAGAAGAAAGAAATGTCAGACAATTCTAAATCACATCTGTACCCAATGACCTACCTCCCTTTACTTAACGGTTTCTTTTGATGAACAAACAACTGGTCTGGAGTAGTAGGTTAATAATAGAGGGAATAGCAAAGAAAGAGCACAAGACAAACACAATGATAGGACAAAATGTTTCTGCCAGCAAGTCTAGCAAGTGGACATATTGTACTGTATCTCGCTGTAATCGCTGTATAGGCTAAAGATGGAAGCTAAATACTTGACTCAGTCAGTGCTGAGAACTCCTGCTAGCCACCAACGCCATTAGCCAACTCATCTGGGACAACAAAAATGTTATGTTTGGAAAGCAATGTTTAAATAAAGCTTGGTGTTTGTTATCTAGAACTCTCCCAGGAACACGCAGCACTTTGCTCACACTCAGCTGTGAGGTACAACAGTGATTCAATTAGCAAGAATTTGCACTCTAGAAATTGCCTTATACATAACATTAGCTGTTTGTGTTTGTCCCACGTGTCTCAAAGGTAACTATAACACTGTTGTCTTGTGGCACAACATGGATTCCTCTGTCTTTCTCTTCCCACTCACCGCATTTTAGCGATCCACAGGTGATCAACTCGGGGGAGTTGGTAAACAACTTAATGCTTTTTTTGTGGCTAATTGCTAGCAGCCCATGTGTAGACCAACAGGCGCAGTTTGCATTCCTCAAGGAGTTCAGCGGAATGTTCCCTCTAATTTAAAGTTCTCACAGCGGGGCTGTGTTGTTACAGATGTTTGGTTACCAAATGAGCATCTGAGACAATAGAGATCACATCAAACTTGGTGACGGCGTGTCAAAGGTCGAGATAAAGCATGCCGTCGCGTCGGTCACATTTTGAAAAGTGTTTGTGGGAAAAAAGGCTCTTAGAAGAACCCTTGGCAGGAAGCCAGGCAGACAACCATTGCAGTGTTGCTGTGCGATATGATCATTTTCACATATGTCTCTATCAGTCTGCGGTTCATTACAACGTCTGATTACAGGGGCATTTTAACCATGTGAATGATATAGATATAGTAGTATATAGCTGCATAACTATGCGTTAGTAAGCAAACTAAGTCACTTTAACACAGTACACATAGTAGTGTGGGCCAGTGTTGCAGGACACGCTGCGGCTATGTTGAACAAACATAAGACATCCAAGAAGTCTGTAATCAACACATCTCAGTCAGGAGCTTGAAAGGCTGCACAGAGTTGCTCCAGATACAACACAGATAGCCCGGCCCTTCTGGCTGAATGAATGCATTCCTATGCCACCGGGCAAGTTTAGGGGAGTTTAGGGGAGGCAGGAACCTGGGCTAAGCCGATCACAACAAGCATCTATATGGACTTACATGGCTGACAAAAGTTCTTACGCAACAGCCGAGAATGTGGCACAGTAAAGCTGCTTTTAATTGGCCAGATAGAGAGAGTAAAGCTAGGCTGAGGGCCCCTTTTGTGCCCGCCGGAGTGGGTTACAAAAAGACAACAGACAGCTGCTTTGAAGAATGAGATGATATGACATAAATGCACAGCCATGGCCAAATAATGATCAGCAGTCTACACACCATTTGATGAATGATACAGACATTATGCTGGCATCCACAGGGCATGGTATATCAATCATATCTTATCAGATATGATTGATAGACCATGCCCTGCGGATGCCAGCAGTATGCATCACTAATGCTCGGCACTGCAAGTGAAGTGCAGCGCAGGTCACAGCTTTCCTGCACGGAGGGTAGGTCACAGCTCTGCCTGACATCAGCTGACTCTTGCCTCTGACTTAATTATAAAGCCATTCACACCTCCTATCCATATTCCAGCCAGTCTCTCTCTCTCTCTCTCTCTCTCTCTCTCTCTCTCTCTCTCTCTCTCCCCGTCTGTCTCTCTCTCTGTCGCAATGGTGGAGGAAGTTGTGTCTTCCTGGCTACTTAAATTAAACAGAACTGTGCTGGCCTTTACAGCACTGCAACTCCTACATATACTCCCAATTCCATAGTATTCTCATTATGTTGTTTCTTGTTTTCCACTAGTCTATTTTCCTGCTAATGCTTGTTTAGAATACCATCTTGTCTGTGTTCTTGTTTGTGCACATGCTCCTAGGTTAGCTAGCATTCCTTTATGCTCCTAGGTTAGCTACCCTACCATTATGCTCCTAGGTTATCTACCATTCATTTATGCTCCTAGGTTAGCTACTAGTTAGTTCTTTCTGAGCTTTCTGGGTCACTGAGCTTTTTAAAACGTTTTGTAGGACAGTGGAACAGGCAGATTGAAATGCAATCAATATCAACTGTGCAAGAATGACACATCTCTGACGCATATGGTTTATGTTGGTTGTGTCTCGAAGGTACCAACTACCCATTATTTTCTTTGATGTGTGCATAATTAGTCAATCAATCATCCAACCTGTCCAAAAAGACTCACATTGAACCGACAGCAAATAATATTTTCATGAACAAGCACATACTGGATGTTACCGATTAATTTTTTTCCCAGACGAAATGGGTTACTGTTCTCGTTAGGCTTGCTTAAATCTTAAACTCATGAGCCTAACATGCAGTAGATTGATACAATAAATCAATGTATCTTTACAGGCATCTCAAGTTGCGTAGAGTATTTTTGGGGGCCCTTCCTATAGCTTTATCCCCCTAGAACATGTAAGTGATTATTTTTCTAGCAGCTGACCAAATACAGTAAGGGACAGTAAAGGAGGAAACTAACTAGGCAGCATGTAATCCTACTATAATTGAAGTTAAATCTAGGAGGAAAGTTCACAAATAAGAGACTGTGTTATTAAATCCAGCATTTAAAATAGGTGCTTTCAAATCTCAAGTATTGGCCTAAACTGTGCAACATAGGTCAGATTTTGTAATGTCCCCTTTCTAACAAGTTATTCATGGTGTCTTTGAAGTGAAATCTGAACTTAAATGAATGAATAAATTTATGTTTTGGAAGGGCATAGTAGGCCTAATTAATTAACCACTGGCATAAAAAATCTCAAGTGGCCTGTGTCTTTTTACAAGCACTTTGGACCATTTTCTTATTGCATTTTGGCAATGACTCACTCAGCTGCATCAACATCTCAAGATTGTCAACCACTTCCTGAACCAGCGCAACTTTGGAAAAAATAAAGCAAGCTAACTGTATACAAACATGCGATGGAAACTGAAAGAAAATGAGCTTAGCATGGGATGTTGCGTAACAATGGAATATAGTGAACACTCTCAGGTGATACGTGAAACCTCAGTAGAGCAGTAGAGTTATTCATTTACATGTATACATTAGTCAGAGTTGTACATTGTAGACATGCTTTGTTTTGTGTGTGTCATGTAACTGGAACGACAAGCAGCTCCATGACCCAATGTAAGTAGGCCAGTGATTCCCAAGCATGTTTGGCCCCTGGCCTCACCTTTATTCTGTACAGAATAGATACACTTTTATTGTGTATCTGCTTCCACACACATTGGTGTAACCCTCGTGATTAGTAGTAGTTTGCTTGTAGCTACGAAACATTAAGCAGTCTGTTATGGCATATACAAGACCTGTTATGAGCTGTTTAAAACCTTTTTTGGTGTTGAATATATATACGTATAAAATCTATATAAAAAAGTCAGTATAAGTCCCCATCCACATATCCACGGTTTGGAAACATTGGTTCTCACAGCCTTTTATGATCGTTTTATATCCATGTTTTGTTTTTAATTATTAATTTGGTAAAACTGTGTTGTACCCCTTACACGCACATCGAACAATGAACTTGTGTAAAATAATGCTTTTCTCAAGGGACTCTAACTAGAAGGGCGCACCCTAGTGGTTGTTTTGTGAACTAAATATCATATGCTATGTTTTATAGCAGAATAGAACAAAAACAGATTAGTAATTTGTTAAAGAATACAGTAGTAAAGCTTTTTTATTGTTTGATGGTACCTCATACAAGACACACACACACACACACACACACACACACACACTTCGACATTGACTGCCCATCATGGAACCCATATGCAACACAAACCCCAGGAAATTGTGAAAGCTAAACAGAGACTGTAAACCAAAGAGATTAATTCCATTATTCCATCGTTAAATCATTTGGTATTCCCATCCAGCTTAGCAGGACAGCTCTAAATGAAAAAGAAGTTCCTCTGGTCTTGTAGTGGTGAGGATGTGTTCTGTAAAAGTCCGACCAATAGACAACATAGTTCATCAACTCTGTCACGCATGTCGCTTGTTCTATTTTTACCTCTCAGGGGGGGAGGAAAGGAAGAGGAATGGCGGCTAAACCATGGGAAGTGTGTGTTTGTAGTGGTGTTCCCAGGAACTAGAGACACGCTGGGCTTAGAATGAACGGGTTTGAGGCAGAACCACAGAGGTCAAGTTGAAAGGAAGTTCCCAAAGAGATTTCTTCAAGGACATTCCATCATTATTTTGTCAAATATACTTTAAAATATGTATGAGGTGTATATTATTATACTAAATTTGGTTTGATTTCATGAACCCACTGTGAATCCATTTTGGCTTTCCTGCAGTAGGCCTACCTGTTAACATGTTTGGACTGTTCTTTCTTGCTCAGGTTAGCAAAAAGGCATCCAACAAACATTAAGCGTTGTTATTATGCTATAGGACCTAGCATGTTTTCCCTGTTAGCTAGAATTCCATCCCTGAACAGCTAAGTCAAAAGCTCTTTTCAGTTTTCAGTCACTCAGTTTAATAGTGTTCTTTATTGCACTTGCTCAATGCTCACTCAACTTTTTGCCTGATCAGCGTTGCATTATTTGGATGTAGGTCAACTGCATGTTCACTTTCTACATAAAACAAAATGTTCTCTAAGACAGTGGTTTCCATTCAAAATATCAGAGGAATAAGCACATATTGCAGCTCCTACTATACTATTATAAGGAATATGTCTGATGAGTAGTAGTAGGCTGCACGCTTGTTTAAAATTGTGAAATGATTTAGAAAAACAATCTTCAAGTTTAATCCTGTCCAGTAGGTGGCAATACTACAGTAATACATACATACAATACAGCAACACATCACATAATTCATACAATCATAGACTGTAAACATATCAATTCATACATATATTACATTAATAGTCGCGAGTTCACATTCGCAAACTTGAATATCTGAATGGTCTCACAAGGCTAACAATCATCTGTGTATAAAATAAAAAATAAAAGGGGAAAAGACGCAGCCCTGTGGTGAACCAGTGGAAGTGCAGGCATCCGGGTGACGCATTTCTTACCACCGTCTGTGTTCTGGTGAGATTTACCTGCGTAAATCACACCTCCAGTGTGTGTACCAGTATATGAGGTTGCTGGTACAAAAGTTTTTGGTATGAACACAGTTTGCTATATTTCATCCATTTACTTACTCTCATATGTTGCATGTTTTGTGTATTTGTTAGTGTGTTTTAACTGTGTATATATAAAGGATGGCCGAGAGTTCCTCACCTGTGTAGACCAGCTGAGGCTCTATCCCCTGTGCTGAGGAGAGCAGCTCACAGCATGGCCGGATTACACCTGGCCTTCCAGACGCACAGCACCAGGACCTGCAACGAGTACGAAGTAGCCTACACACAAAACCTCACACACAATATAGAAGACGTCTGTTACCACACTTGCAAAACTACAGTCATAATTTGATGACAATGAAACACATACACTTGGACCAAAATTACATTTTGATATTAGTGTGGCTGTATGCTGCTTATTGTTATGTAAAGGTGTTAAAATGATACTTTTCTATTGATTCTAGTGCGGATGGAAAAAAAAGAAAAGATAACGGCGCCTGCCGTCATCGGCTTTTTTTTCTTTCTTTTTTTAAAAATTATTGGTCATTCAGATTTTCAAAGCAATAGTTCACCCATTTTGCATATTTAGCTTAAAATCCATTTCCCCACCATCAAATACATGCGAAAATGAATTTCCAAAATGTTTCGTGTAGTTTGACCGCGGCCTCTCTGATCGCTCTATCCTAAATCTCCATAAGGTCCTTCATACCAATTGCCTTAACCTTGTTGATTTTTTTACTATGTTTACATTCACTTTTTCGCAGAATGTTTGCCTCCACTGATTTTGCCTCCAGGTATGAAGTTTTTAAGTTGCCATAGAGGCATGACATGAATAGTGTGGCTATACAGCGCCCCCTAGTGGTGTAATTACAGCATCGCAGCGTTCTATGGAAAATAATACGGATGATTGCAGTTTGGTAACCATCCTCTTTTCTCGGTGTCTTGACATCATACTTGCAGCGCATCTAAGAAAAACGATTGAAGACAGAAGATGTGAAAACACTGTGGAACGGTCCATCATCATCATCATTCTCTCATATTCGCAACCTTGGTGCAATTTTCGACCCCACCCTCTCATTTGAAGCCCATGTAAAACATATCACCAAAACTTCCTTCTACCACCTAAAAAACATTGGCCGTCTCCGACCATGCCTTTCCTTCTCTGCTGCTGGAACCTCATCCACACATTCATCACCTCCACACTCGACTACTGCAATAGCATCCTCTATGGAATATCCAACAAATTACTCAACACATTACAGCACACCCAGAACTCCGCTGCCCGTCTGCTCACTCACTCCCGCATCATAGGCCACAACATCCTCCACAACCAACCTCCACTGGCTCAAGCAACTTGTTGCAAAATTGTCTTCACCACCTACAAAGCACTTCACTCCCTGGCTCCCTCCTTCCTCACTGATCTCCTGCACCGCTACACCTCCACCCGCAGCCTCCCATCCACCCACACCATCCAAACAAAATTCCCTTCAAAAACAGTGAACAGCCGATCGGAAATATGTGCCAATATGTGTGACTTTATTGGGCACACAGAGAGGCATCTGGCAGCAGCAGCATCAGGTGGTGGTGGGGTATAGCCGTGTTCCTGGTTCTCTGTGGAGGTCCATGGCGCTCCACTCCTCTTCCTCCACCCTGACCCTCCTCTCCTGAGCCTGATGGAGGGAGAGACGGAACTGAGCACTCACTGTCATAGCGGTACATTACAATGTGCCTCTTAGTTACTTGTAGCGTTCAAAATATTTACCTTGTGGAGAAGCTCTTTCTCTCTAAATCTCTGTCTTCAATAGTTGCTCCTTAGATTCAAACTTGATAATCCAAAATAGTGGTTTTTTTTCTCTCCCCCATTGACTTACATTGCACGGCGAAACAGGTCTCAAAGTCACACTTTTAGCACACAAACGAACACAAACAAAGCATGTATACAATAATAAAACCCAATTCTGCGTTTTTTGGAAATAAAAATGCCAACTTCGTATTGATTTTACTATTTGAATTCGGAAGGTGATCCGGTAGTCAGCTTCCGAGACCGAATCACTGTGTTTGTGGTATATATATATATATATATATATATATATATGGACGTGTCTGTATATACGCAACTTCGCTAGCACGAGTTGAGAGACGGTTTACGTATTCAGTACATCTACTGCGAGGGGATGAAGAAAAGAGTACCTTTACCAATCATCAATTGAAAAAACCGCTGAATCAGGTTTTGTTATTTTATACATTGGCAGAATCCGTTTGATCGTTTGAGTGCTAAAAGTGTGACTTTGAAACCTGTTTCGCCATGCAATGTCTCACCAATACTTGGAGTTACATCATGGCAAGGTAACTACATAACCCAAACCCCTACCAAACTTTAACGATGCTTTAACGCTATGATTACATATACTATTATATATTTGCTTTTTTGATGTTGATGAACAAAAAAAAAGAAATTTAAACTATCATAATACTTTAAACATACTTAAATCTGTGGTCTTAACGCTATGACTACATATACTACCATATTTTCACAATTGAGCAAAATAAATAATCAATGTTTTCTTGTTGTTTTTGTTGCTTTTTTATGTTAATGAAGAACTCAAACAAAGGAAACTTAAACTATAAAAATCTTTATACAATATTTAATCAGACACGTCCATAGAGCATCTGTAGCAAATATTTAGCTGGGGCGGTGGTTATTTAGAAGAAGATTTTTGAATGTTCAGCATGTCAAGTTAGCCCTAGTTTCATAAATGTTCGTCCATCGGGGCGGCGGGGCGTTTTACTGTGACGCGACGTATAGCGCCCTCTATGGGCGAATTGCTACCAAACCTTTTGTATACCTGCATACCGGGGAATACATACAGTATGTCGTCGGGAAATTTCACAACTTTTTACCAATCGGGGGCTGAGCTATAGGCGTTACCAAAAACTTCATAAATCGCTGAGCCATCACCTGATTTTTGTTGATTATAAGCAACCTTGCTATGCCATGACAGCTGCCATTAAGCGCTGAGCCATCGCCCAGTTTCGGATGACTATGTAACGTGTAGTGGTATTAATCAATAAGTAGTGTTAATCATCATCAATCAAGGCATGAGCGCCGAGCCATCACTCCACTCCACTTTCCATGCTCCTGTTTGCCACTGCATGTGTTAATCTGCTTTTGGTTGATTTCTAATTGTTTACTCTCCTTGTCCACAATAACTGGAAAAAAGATGGAGTATTGCTTGTATGAAAAGGCATTTTCGTGAAAATGCTATTAAAAATGTCTTCCGGAGAAAGATGAATGTAGTAAACTAAATAGTAGCTCAGAACACTGGTGTGTATTTAAAAAAAAAGTTAACACTTGACACAAATGCTACTTTGGGTCTGAAGTAACAGATATATTTGTCTATTTGAGGAAATGATAGCCACACCATTCTGTGCAAGCAGAACATTGAGCAATAACAGAGAATCATTTTCAATTTTGCAGTATGTTTTCGTCAATCGGAGTGACCCATGATTCAAAGCATGCACCACCATAGTCATTAGTAATGAATCTGCTTCTGCTGCTCTTTGTGAGATGTTGAGATTAACATTAATTGTATTTTCAGTCATTGTATTGCATCTTCACTTGTTCAAAATTCATTTCACAGATATTTACCTAGAAATGGACACAATGCTGTACACAAAGAGAGTAAACACATTGTTAATTGTGCTGTAGGTATGATTTGAGAGTCAAATTAGCCAGGAGCAGTCTAATATCTAAATTGGCTCACAGAGGCAGGCCCAGTCAACTCGAAACAGATAATTTCACAGAGCATTTCACTCATGAAACAGCTGACGGATGGTTATGGTATATCTAAGAGATTACTCTCAAATGATAGCTCTTAAATTGTACCTACAGCACCTGTAAAAATATGTGGAATGTTTTTTACTTTGCTTTTACTGCAGTATGTGTCATGGCTGGTTCTCCATAGTAACCTGGCCTGCCCTAGCCACAGTGTTATCAGTTTTGTCCCCTAGAGGTCACCCCATATCCCTTCAGTCAATTGCTCTACCTGTTATAGCTACATTTTGAATCTCTATCCAGTGACTCTGAAATGTGCAGAACGATGTATAGAGAACCGTGAGCTGGCTTCCAAACTATTAATGCACATAAACCAGAATTATGTTTTAAAAATTTGGAATAATTTACTAGCCTTTCCTGAGTTATGTTATATAAAAGTTTAGTGTAGGTTGTGGAAATGTAAATGACCCATGGTTTAGCACTAACAGCACTGAATGCTCCTATGGGCTTTTACTTTCCAAGCCTGGTTTTTTACTTTGTACAGGGTGATACATGTGTCTGGACATCTATTTATGGATTATATTGTGGGGAATGATTAGAGTAACAGATGGATTTAAAGATGGCTTTTTTGAAGTTGCTGCAAATCCAACATTCTCTGAGAAACAAACAGATGCAGACCGACATGTGATGGCGTCTTGTGAACAGCATGTATAGAAGATCTCCCAACTAATTAGGAACAGTGATTATGATTGAGTTGCACCTTGTTTCAAACCAACCAGTGACAGGGAAGAATGTGATTGGCTGGAGAGAAGTGTTAAAAAGAACAGCTGAGCTGACTTGATTCTTTATGAAGACAATGGAATTGTAACTGCTGCTCCAGGGTGACCGGTTTACTGCAGTATCTCCTCAGCCGTGGCTGCCACCATGGCTTTTCTAATCATGTAATTTTTCTATGTTTGAACATAAACTCCATTCAGCTGTCAATAGGTATCATGGTTGACCTATTAAAACAGCTGTTATTTCTCTTCTAGGCTACTGCAATTGTCTATACTACTTGTTGGGGGATCCCAAGTAAATGGTGAGTTCAATCTTAAACTATATATAACCAATTCTGACATTAAAATGTATTAAACTATGTGCTGAACAGCTTACAGGAATGGGTTGGCTGAGAAGCTTGGATATCAACCTGGTCTTGTCCGAACCCCCATATACCGGTCATATGCTGTGCCCGAGCAGCCCGGATCAGCTCCCCAACAGCCTAGCCTTGGGCCCCAGAAGGCTAGCTCCATTCCCCAGCAGAAGCCATATCAGCAGCATAGCTACTTTCCTCTGCAGCAGCAGCCCCCTCACTACAGTGAGCAGTTTCAACAGAAGCAGCAGCAGGAGCATCCTCACTACAGGCCCCAGCAGCTTCAACAGAAGCAG
>OMNO01017132.1:0-14696 GCA_900303215.1 Trachyrincus scabrus | reverse complement strand
AGAGACCAAGAGAGAGAGAGAGACCAAGAGAGAGAGAGGGATAGAGAGAGAGGCAGAGGGAGAGAGAGAGAGAGAGGGAGAGAGAGAGCGGCAGAGGGAGAGAGAGGCAGAGGGAGAGAGAGAGAGGGATAGAGAGAGAGAGGCAGAGGGAGAGAGAGAGGGAGAGAGAGCGGCAGAGGGAGAGAGAGATGGAGATAGATGAGCTCAGGTAAAGGAGATCTAAATGTGTGAGTGAAAGGTTAATAATGGACTTGAAAACCATTTAGAAGTAATCATGAAAAATGACTCAAATATACAAATATACAATAATATAGCATTTTTCTTTGAACAAGTTTGCAAAGTGATTCTCAGTTAGCCTGGTGGGAGTCAGATCAACTCTGATCAAACAACAGACACGTGTAAATGGAGTGAAATGGAGTGAAAAACATACAAATACAAATAAAAAAATATTAATATCAAATATAGATTGTATTAACTATATTATTGTTTAATTCGCCATTAAATACTTGCTGGTCCTTTCAATGCTGAAACACAACTGTTTATTTCTTAAGTAGGAGTCCAATACAGCTTCTCATCCATATTTGCATTTGATTTTGTCTCTTTGTCGCATTGTTTCAAAGTTGAACTTAATAAAACAATACATTTTTCACACAACAATGGGTACATAAGTTATAGCCAAATCCCAGCTCTCCAGAAGCTTCTAAATCAATAGAAATAGGCCTTTCTCCATTCATTCCCTCAATTTCCAAAGAGCACCACACATGAAACCTAATGTTTTCTGTGCTGTATCAGTGAGAGCAACACTTCAACATGCAGGATTATGCTAATCTACAAAGCCAAAGGGATCTCCAGGTAGGGTTAGCATTAGGGTTAGGGTTAGGGTTACACACACACACAGTTTGTCACCAGTGACCAGCACCTCCACAGTGCATGCAGCCCTTCGCAGCAGTGTCATTTCCACAGTTAGATAGTTAGTGACCTTTCCCCTGACCCCTCACATTGTGGTAACTTCTGCACCTGAGACCAAGCAACCACTCTCCCACGTCGTCCATTTTGGTTCCATTTCTCAAGCTTTGTCTGCCCTTTCCCCACATTGAAGAGAATTCATTTATTTTATATATCACCTAGAAATGAAAAACAACGCAAAATCATGTATTATCAGAATCACTCAGAATCATGTATGGTGTCATATATCAATATCAATATCATATCAATCCATATCAAAACCATATCAATCATATTGATATGGTTCCTTCCTTCAAAACAGTTTTTTACTTTTTTTATATTAAGCACACTAGTCAGGGTTAGGGTTAGGGTTAGCCTAACCCTAACCCTAACCCTAGCCATGGACACTTTTATAATACAAAATATAAATACAATACTTTTTTTTCTTTAGTTACTGTATGTATGACGAGTGGTTTGGAGATTTCGCAATAGCTCAAAGCAATCCAACCAGCTAACATGTTAGCCAACCAGAATGACTTTCCTGTAGCTAGCTATATGACAAGATACAGTATGACTGATGATATATGACTATATATGTATTTTTGTATATACATATTTGTATTTTTATGAAGCGCTGGTCATATGGTCAGCAAAATTGTATTTTCCCGAATTTTTTTCTTCTGTTCAAAAATATTGACCCCTTTCTGGGACATATTCATAAATGCCTCGCCGTACCTCTGTACTGTTAATGTCCTTGCAGGCAAATGGTAATATAATACAAAATAATATAATATATATATATATATATTTCTTAATATATTGTATTTGTACAGAGGCTACGGTCACATATTTGTATTAAATGTACCACAGCGTTGTTGTGACGACGCATCATCGTCCGCAAGAATCTAATGACTTGAGGAGAGCAGAATGGCATCGAAGGCTGGAGGGAAGAGAAGGCCAATCCTTTTGGATTTACAAACCAGCTGCTGGGACAGAAGATCAGCAGTCAGCTCATCTGCTCTGAATATGAGACTGACAGCCCTCCATGCACATCATGAACACTTACAGTGCCCATTGAACTGTAGACAAACCAAAATAGTATGTGACCATAGTAGCACAAAATGTGTGTCACAAATAGGATTTGTGATGATATTTACATGGAGAATGATGCAATTTACATGAATGTAAATATATGACCTTGAAGCAGAGTGGAGATGGAGAGCTTTTGGTTGGGTTTTCCTAAACGATGGAGCTGTAGTCATTAATATTGTTTATTGTAATGCAAATGATGGAAAACGACTTAAAATACCATTAGTTCACCTAGGTGGAATAAGGTTTCACCTATAGTAAAATTTCTCTCTCTCAGACTATTTAAAGATAGGAGTGAAGGACGAAGAATGCATTTGGTTTACCTTGTCTGGACAAGCAGCCTTCATCAGAGAAGAGGAAGTCAGACCACTCCACCGTTGAATCTGGAGAAGAATCATGAAGAATACATTTACCAAGTTCCTGATTCTCTTCTTCATTCTCACACTTTCCATCAGCCAACCGCCTCACGTGGAGGCCTCTCTGGGGAGGCTACTTTACAGAGAAAAAGAACAGACTGGGGACCAAGCCCGGCAAACTTGCATGTCAGAACCTTTATTCCGTTATGGTTTAGCCATCGTGAACAACACCATTGAGCTGGAAGAGGTATCTGACGTTTGTGAAAGGCCTAAACACAATAAATGCTGGATCAATTTTCTTAGGGATGAGAATGACAACTACAAATGTATGATTGTACATAATGGCAAATTGTTTGAGGATGATTGTTCATCTAGCCATCATGTTATATGTCAGAAGGACAACCTGGTTTTAGTGAAGGAGAACAAAACATGGGAGGAAGCTGTTGACCACTGCAGAGCTCTTGAGGTGAACCAAAACAATCTATTCTACGACAATGCAATGTTTGATCTCCTTAGTTTGCACACTGAAGAAGAATTTGCTGATGCCCAGAACGTCGTCGATGAGGCCCAGACGGATGAGGTGTGGATTGGTCTACGGTGGCTGGCTGGCCGGTGGCTGTGGATGGATGGGGAAACAGATGATGGTGTCTCCATGCCTGTGTGCCCAGCCAATGGGATGAACTGTGGGACTCTGTCTGATAAAGGCAAGCAAGCTAGAAACTGTGTTGAGAGGAGGAACTTCTTCTGCTTCCAAAGGTCAGCACCTGTGTCTTAAATGGTCACATGTCATGTCACTCATCATTCATGAAAATGATTGGACATTGATTTTATATTGAATATAATTTCATTATGAGATAATGAGAATAAAATATAAAAATATAAATATGATCATGTATAATGTGTATAATGTATGTAGCCATTCTATTCTGCCTTCTGTCATTTCTGGAGATCAAAAAAATATTTCAATGAATTACAGCTTTTGTTTGTTTTGAGCGTTCACATCACATTCACATTCAATAGACTGTTGTCACATGTTTAGAAAGATGACACACATGATAACACACCACAAAGAAAATCATCATATTTGCCAGTGAAACATTAATTACCGAGTACTGTTTATTACAATGCTTGTGTAGCTATATCGTAATCATACAGACCATTCAGAGGAGCGTTCTCCCTCTTCCTTGTGCTACGGACTGGACCGCTATAGTTGAAATGCTTGACCGTGGCATGAGGAAGATGAGGGCAACGCTATAACAAAATAAGGTCTTCAGACTTTGGATATTTATCAAGATCATTGATCATGTTGTGATCTTTTCAAGTGTAACATAATCATTGAGACCGTAATTAAATAAGCGTAAAAACATATTTATAAGCTGTTTCTATGGGAGGTAGCTGTCCCTACCCCTGACTTATACTCATTGTATTGTTTTTTTTCTCTTTCATTTTTTCTAAATGGACGTAAATTTATATAAATCTATTTTGTCAATAATAATTGGATTAAAACACATATTATATTAAACACTATTACTACTGAAACACAGACATTTGTAGTCTACACTGAGCCTTATTTAAGCTGCAGCCCCTGCATGTTTGACCAGGAAGTGATAATTCATTTATTTTCCATCAAGTCTACTTGGTGAGATGCTAACCCTGTCCTAACATTTCAATGTAAATGTGATCCAAAATCTGACAATTAGTCTGTGACATTTAGAGATGTCCCCGAACACATAATAAAACAACTATAACGTGGAACCAATTCTACGGTTCCGAAAGGAACCATACCATGCCTTCTCATCGGTGATGATCCCATGAGCCAATATCAAGGGAAGAACAACTTTTATCTCATGAGCACCATTGTATTCGAGATACTGTAGTGAACTGGAATGATCTGCAAGCTTTGTGGAGTTGGGGACACCATCAAGAGAACTGCAGACAGGTGGCCAGGGGTGCTAAATCCCCGACATGACACAGTCCTACTTCTCCAGAAGGTTCCACTATTCTACGTGGAGGAAGAGGTTCTTAGATTAAGCACGCTCTTCCCACCATCAAAGGTACACTGAGAGTGCAACAGGTTATAAGTACTACCTAACAACACATATCAGAACACAGGAGTAACCTAGAGGAGATGTAAGCAGATATGGGATAGAAAATACCTCCCACAACACTGAATAGGAAGGAACCACCTTAATAGGAAGGCACTCGCAGTCCAGTTGATGATCATGTCACTGAAGACCCTTACTATATAATATACATTCAAGAAATTCTATATATTGTATAGAATCACCCATACAGTATCAGAAAAATTATTTAATGGTAGAACAAGTTTTGGGCCAACATGGTGACTTGCAAATAACAGTTTGACCCTGTGAACGCAACATTGAGTAGAGGAAAACGCTCTAATTGTGAAAAACACATAATTTACATTGCAAAAAGATATCTTCAGTACACCATTTTTTAAATTGAAACGCTTGTTTTATTATACTATTAAATACGTTGGTTCAGTTTGTGTGTTTGTCTGTCTCTTTAATTTGGCCTTGTATCCAAATGGTGATATTTGAATCAGTCCTAAGGTGAAACAAAGGTGTGTGTGTTTTATTTTGCATTTATTTTGCATTTTGTAGAATCTGTGTGTGTGTTATTCTCAAGGTCAAGGGAATTTAGATTTTTATATTGATAGGCATATAGATTGCAAAGGATAGAACTAATCATTATTTTAGTTAGTTTGGTAACACAAAAATACATATTCCAGTTCCTTATTGCAAGAACCACAATACCCTATTGAACCCTATTGACAGATCATTGATCAATCAAAGACTCTCCAATGGAGGGAAACACGGGCCTATCCTAGCAGATGTAACTTCATCTGAGCCTGCGTGATGCAAGCTGTACACTGTTGCAAACTATTAATAACAAAATAATATGTTGTGATGATATAAGACAGCAGTAATACGAGAATAGATGGGCCTATTTCCTAGCTTCCTACATTAAATCCTAAATATCATAATACACCAGCTATAAGTTAATGTGGAAATGAATGAAGGAAATAATGTCAGCTACAAACTATGAATACCCTGGTAAAATGTGTTTTACTCATCGTGTCAATGTAGGCCTATGACAAAACAATCAGAATTAGGATACATAACTTAAATAGATCTTGTTCTATAAAGTTATGTTGAATGTGTAGACATGTCGCTTTCTATTACATTATTTATGGTAAAAATGACCAAATAACATACGACAAATGTGCCAGCCACTATAGAAACCAAAATGGTTATTAGCAGAAAAGGTCTTAAAGCAGAGCAGGCATCATGTTTCTTCTGCTTGTTCTTCTTCCTTCACCTTGACTTTTACGTGATGGTATTTACATTCAAACAATAATCATTTACATGAATGGGATCTAAATGATTAAGCCAAAGTTGCAAATACTGTTAAGCAAATGCTGGTCTGAACTAATCTCCCAGACTATTTAAAGATAGGAGTGAATGGTGAAAAACAGAAGTTCATCTTGTCTGGACAAGCAGCGGAGAAGAGGAGATCAAACCAGTCCACCTTTGAATCTGGAGAAGAATCATGAAGAATACATTTACCAAGTTCCTGATTCTCTTCTTTGTTCTCACACTTTCCATCAGCCAACCACCTCACGTGGAGGCCTCTCTACTAATGAGAAGATTAAATTATAGAGCTGAACCAAGTACCTGGGAGGAAGCCAGGCAGAAATGCAGATCTACAAAGAATATGTTCCATGTTGATTTAGCCATCATTAGAAATCATACTGAAGTCAAACATGTAAAGCGTCAATGTGCTACAAAAGGATTAACAGTATTATTAACAGTAAGTAATAAATGCTGGATTGGTCTTCATAGGGATGAGAATGACCTGAATGTGTGGAAGTGGGTTAACAACAAGACATACGATACAATCAATTGGGAATTTCCACCTAACACAGAGGAGGAGAAGTGTGTCTTCATAAATTCCCAAGGATTGAACGATTTTGATTGTTCGTTGAACTATAACTTTGTTTGTCAGAAGGACAACCTGGTTTTGGTGAAGGAGAACAAAACATGGGAGGAAGCTATTGCCCACTGCAGGGCTCTTCATTCGGGGCTCCACAGATGGAAACATTTCCATGACAATGCAGCTTTAGATCTCCTGAGTTTGCACACTGAAGAAGAATTTGCTTATGCTCAGGGCATCGTCCGTGAAGCCCAGACGGATGAGGTGTGGATTGGTCTACGGTGGCTGGCTGGCCGGTGGCTGTGGATGGATGGGGAAACAGATGATGGTGTCTCCATGCCTGTGTGCCCAGCCAATGGGATGAACTGTGGGACTCTGTCTGAGAAAGGCAAGCAAGCTAGAAACTGTGTTGAGAGGAGGAACTTCTTCTGCTTCGAAAGGCAAGCATTTTTGTTTTAAACAGTAACATATTGGATGGATAACAGGGGACAGAATGGAAGTGACTATTGACTATTGACAAATATTCAAGTGATTCACCATGAACACAGAATTTAGCCAATTTTATCCTCACAGATTTTGTTAATAATTTTAAATGTCAGCCTAATATGCCAATCTATTAGATAATCGAATTGTTCTGTTGCTATTATATATTTGGTTGGCTGCTAATGTTTGATTCATTATAATATATAGTTTTGCCTGTTTTGAATGTTGATCTTCGCATGTACTCATATTAAATCATGTTTATCTAATAGACTACTGTCAGGTTGATCTACTCAGAGCCTCTTTAATCTGAATAGCAACACAGTGAAGCTACATACATGATTTAACAGAAAGGTATGAGGAATACCATTTTGGGAAACCCTAACCCTAACCTCATCTCACCAAACATAGGGCTGTGTGGGGCTTACCCTTTAGAGCAACACTTTAAGACAAAACAGCCTATTAGTAATAAGTGAAAAATCTAATCACAAACTAGGCATATGTTTGTTTAGGTTTCTGTGTTCTCTGTTAATGTATAAATACATGTCCTTTGATTGCCTGTGTGGTAGTGTTAATAAAAAATGTCTCTTCTAAGTGTCAGTGTTGCTTCTATTGAATTCAAGATTTTGAAAATTTATATTTTTACATATGATACTGTTGTGAATTATGAATGAATGCACTATAGTTCAGAAGTCACAGTATTTTCTTTGCTCACCTCGGCTCTTGGTGTAAACGACAGACTAGGGCTGGGCGATAAAACGATAACAATAAGTATAATATAATATAATTCTCCTCCATAGAAATATAAGGAAAATTCGATAAAACCATTTAGTTTCTATATATATACAATATACAACATGGCCATGGACCAAACTCATTATTTGTTTATCCAAAGTTTACCACAGCAGCCACTTCCGGATTAGCGGACCCCAGAAAAGCGTAGCTGTCTGTGCCTTTTCTGTGCCTGTGGATACCCTGTGCATCCCCAGAGCGTACCGCAGGAGAAACCATGACGTGGTTCATGTTAATTATGTTGGGTCAGTGTTGGTAGTGCATAACATAAGCCTGTATTATGTTGGATATGTGTGTATGTATGTTTGGTGTCAATTATATTGTGATGGAAATTATCTGTATGTATTATGTAGTGGTGATCTGCCACATAAAGAGACTTGATAATGAAATAATGTTATATGACATAAAATGCATGTCATGTATGTATCAATTTATTTATATTTAGTCAACTCATAAGTTAGTAAATGGGCTAGCCTAATATTCAGCTTTTTAATGACAGAATAAAACCATTGGTATATCGGATGGGTATCAGCAGATACTTCAGATTGTAGTATCCCATTAGAATGGAAATGAAAAAGTGGTATCGTGCCATTCCTACTTTTGAACACATTTTACCTTCTGGTTTCTTCAGCATCACTCAGGAGCAACAAATTGCACGAGACACATCACACACAAACAGAGTGAGACAGCGCGAGACACATCACTCACAAACAGAGTGAGACAGCGCGAGACACATCACACACAAACACAGTGAGACAGCGCAAGACACATCACACACAAACACAGTGAGACAGCACGAGACACATCACACACAGAGTGAGACAGCACGAGACAAGACACGCAAATACAAGAATGGCACCAAAACGGCTTGCAATGCAAATTTTGGTGACCACATCTGATAGGCGAGTTCCAGATAAGACTAGTTGTGGTCATGACAGTCCTGGACCCCTTTAGACAGCGACTAACACTCATCAGGCTCATCACACTTTCAAATGTTGTTTGTCACTGTGAATTATTTGACTATTTGACATTGTTATTTCGCACAACACTAGATGGTGCATGGGCAGTGATGCATTCATTACACTATGGTCATAACCAATGAGAGACTGTTGTGGACTGGATCATACTCACATTGTGAGGTAATGTGCCAGATTTCATTCGTAAGGGATCTGGCTCACATTGAGATTGGATTTTATGGTAGTGTGGGAATCAATTTGGGCACAAGGCTTTTAGTATGCATAGGATAATACCATAAAAAGATTTACAGAAACTGCACTAAAGACAGTACTGCACAAGTAATGCTTTGTGGCACAATATCATAAAGTTAGTTTGATTTTGATGTAAGACACCTTGCAACACCAAAGGGTTAGGGTTAGGGTTATGGTTGTTGATTATCACATGTTGGTGTGATTGTTCATCTGTCCTATCTGACATGTTATATGTCAGAAGGACAACCTGGTTTTAGTGAAGGAGGACAAAATAAGCTGTTGACCACTGCAGGGCTCTTGAGGTGGTCCAATCAAAGTCACAAACGACGAAGATCCAATGTTTGATCTCCTTAGTTTGGGTTAGAGCTTGGATCGGGCTGTAGGTCTGTAGGTGTGAACCCAGGCTGTAGGTCTGTCTGTAGGTGTGAACCCGGGCTGTAGGTCTGTAGGTGTGAACCCGGGCTGTAAGTCTGTAGGTATGAACCCGGGTGTAGATATTATCAAGATTTATATGCTCGATAGGATGAACCCCCCCTACCTCCCCTCACCGTGTATATCGATTAATATCGGTTCATTTGACCAGGTTAGGGTTAGGGTTAGGTTAGGGTTAGGTGGTGATTTTGTTTGAAAACTGTTGACTAAGGATTTTGAAACATTCTGAGAATATCAAATCTGGAACTTGGCCAAAACTCCCCCCGGTGTGAACAGGCGCAGCGGCCGGCTGGCCGGTGGCTGTGGATGGATGGGGAAACAGATGATGGTGTCTCCATGCCTGTGTGCCCAGCCAATGGGATGAACTGTGGGACTCTGTCTGAGAAAGGCAAGCAAGCTAGAAACTGTGTTGAGAGGAGGAACTTCTTCTGCTTCCTTACCGGTTAGAGCAACAATTTAAGAGAAAACAGCCTATTATTTATAAGTGAAAAATCAAATCACAAACTAGGAATGTGTTGATTGGTTTCTGCTCTCTGTTAATGTACTGTATACATGTGTCCTTTGTCTATGTATGGTAGAAAGTGTGCTATGCCAAGCTCTACACTACTTTTGATCCAATTTTGATGTCAAAGACAAATTCCAGACAAATGTTGCAGTCCTATGATAATCTGTGAAAAAATAAAAGACTCTCCTTGGACAAGATTTTGTAAAGATTTAAAAGTCCTGTAGTGTGAGCATATTTTAAGATAGTTTCGGCATTAAAATGCGTTTTGAAAACATTTCTAGCGAGAAATGTGCATTTTATTTGCATATTCGTCGTTCAGTGAATGTATGTGATGTTTAGTTTGTTAGTAAATGCAGCGATAATTCTATCGTTGCTATGGTGGTTGCTCTGGACGCTGCTATCGCTGAAACCACGTAGTTGAATCATTGTCTTTGCGTTGTGTAGTTATCTGAGCTGTTATGTTATTAACAGTTTGATGTTCTTTCAATAAAAACGTAGTTTTAGAGTGCCCCAGGGATGACGTATTTCTTTCAAAAGACTACTAAAATGATCAACACAGGGGTCGTAGCCTTACAGGAAGTGATGTAATTAGCAGGTGACCTAGGGGTCAAGGACACTTGGGAGTGAGCTAGAGACCTGGGGTCTCTTATATGAAAGAGGGCCTCAATGATATACAACATTATCAATTTGGTGGCTCTAGCCCCACAGGAAGTGATGCAATTTGTAATTTACCTCTAACCCACTCACTGCCAAGTTCACTTGGGAGTGAACCAATTTCGTCAAAGTGATGCAAATGATCATTGGGAGGTCATTAGATGATAAAAAAAACACTATTTACGGGGGCCTAAAATGACCTGGGGTCTCTTTTGTATGAAAGAGGGCCTTAATGACATATAAGTTTGGGGGCTCCAGCCCTACAGGAAGTCACAAAGCATCTAACCCTATTCCAAAAGATGGAACCAAATGTTTCAGTGAAGCCAGGAGAGACAGTGACGGTGGTTTGATCACCCAGACCAGTATGAATCCATGTACCTTCAATTAATTTTTAACCTAAATTAGCTAAACAAAAAGCAACTCATTTGTTCCCTCCAAAACGGTGCCACGGTGGGTTGCTCACCCGATCACATCCCTATCTTACATGTCCTTGAGGCCCCAGGTCTCTAGCTCACTCCCAAGTGTCCTTGACCCCGAGGTCACCTACTAATAACATCACTTCCTGTAAGGCTACGACCCCCGTGCTGATAATTTTAGTAGTCTTTTTCGTCTGCCTTTTACTTTATTGATTGCATTTACCCTTCAAAAACCTTAAAGCGGTATTAATTTGTCATGATTATCTTGTTAAACAAAATATATATATGTATGTATGTATAAATTTAACCTTTGGAATGGACTTTTTGGCGAAGCAATGGCGAACATAATGTCGGCTTACTGGAGGGTGATTAGGCGCATTGCTACAGCAGCAATGAGCCTAATCCAAAAAAGAAGAAGAAATATGTCATCCCTGGGGCACTCTAAAATCTACGTTTTTATTGAAAGACAATTATTCAAAAACATGCAAGCTATGTGGTTTCAGCGATAGCAGCATCCATAGCAACCACCATAGCAACAATAGAAAATGTTGCATTAACTAACAAACTAAACATCATATACATTTACTGAACGAAGACTATGAAAATAAAATGCACATTACTCACTAGAAATGTTATCCAAAAGAAATTTATGCTGAAACTGAAATCAAAACTATCTTAAAATATTGTATTTTCCACTGAGATTAAAAGGAATGTCAGCCATTTTGTTTTCACAGACAGAAACTTGACAGTCATTGACAGCTACGTGGTTTCAGCGAAACGATAGAAAATGTTGCATTAACTGACAAATTAAACATCATATACATTCATTGAACGAAGACTATGAAAATAAAATGCACATTTCTTGCTACAAATGTTATCAAAACGTATTTTAATGCCGAAACCATCTTAAAATATAGCATTTTCTTCTGAGAACGAAGGAATGTCAGCCATTTTGTTTTTGCCTCTTGTGTCTTGCCGGGACTTCTGCCCAAGCGACGCCAAGCCACACCCCCTTCACTCCACAAACGTATTTTTGGTTCAGAAACGTTGACGTTCAACATATCCGTGGTTTGCAGAAACGTACAAATACCTTTTCTTCTGGCGACTGGGTTGGTAATTCCCAGAACACTCTGCTGTCAGTACAATCTTTTAATCCATTCTCTGTTTGGGCACTGAATGGGGTCCTCCATATTGTGTTGGAAAAAATAACTTTTACAGTATTCAATCTTTATCTCTCTCTTTATTGGCTTTATTATTTCAAATTGAGGTGGTATTAAAACACTTTGAAAGAAAGCATTTTAGTCATATGCAACTTTACACCCCACATAAAAACCGTTGGAAATGTTTACAACTACAATTTTGGCCAATTAAGGCATACTTGCTGGTAAATGGCCGGCCATAATTGCAATATATTGCAGCAAATCATTGACCGCAAATGACCACCCAGCTCCAAAACATTATACTAGCTTCCTGCTCTCGACACTTCTGGGTCTGCTGTGGCACAGAAATAGTAATGCAACCTTGAGATGATCTTTACTGATGGAGTTTTGTCAGTGCTTTGCAATGAATGTCTAGACAACCGCTCAGGAATGGAAGTTTAACGTGATTAGTAACAATAGCCAAGCAACCCCCATGCTTTATAATCCCTATTTGTTCCTGGACGCCTTACCGCTCGTAAACCATGTACAACAGAACATTTAAAACACTTCTTATGCAGGGGTAAAAAAACAACAAGCAGAAAAATGAAAAATAAATAAAGAAGTAATAGAAGCTACTATGTTGAACTGAACAGAGGACTACCTTGCAAAGTGTGTAAACAACTCTCTCCACCACCACTTTGGAAAGGTATTTATTTCACCGCCAACTGAAAAAAACACATTCATTATTAATCACCCCAAGACATACACAAATCCTTTATTCATATTAGTAGTTATGATATATTATATATGTGTTGTTGCTCACAGCTGATGCTGATGGAGCATGTTCCTCTCATATGATAATAAAAATGCACCCAACGCAAAGCAAACCATAAACACCGTCCAGAATCATCACATTTTATATTGAACATTGACTTGATAATCAGTCAAATGTTGTTGTGTTTTAAATGGATAAGACGCTTATAGCACAGCATGCCTGGATGACCTTCTATTTTAAATGTGCTCATTTAGCAGAAACTTCATCCACATTTTGGAGCAACTTGAAAACCTATATACTGTCAACATTGGAGTACCTACACAAATTGTAAGTGCTGCATGACCATGTTTGTAAAAGAAAACAACAACTTTTTGTGTTAAGTAGTCACTTTCCTAATAGGAGAATATCACAAGCAACAACAAAGTGCATAATCTAAAGAGATGTTCTCAGAAGAAGTGGGTTTTCAGGTGTTTTAAATATATAATTACTATTATTATCATTATTACTATTATCATTATTACTATTGCACTGTTGTGACTTGCGTTCTTGGTTAATGCCATTACAATGTAATGTCCTGACATTGCTGTCATATATAGGGCTCCGTATGGAGAAGATCACTCCAGGACTCTGTGATAATAATAATAATAATAATAATAATGATGACCTCCACCAGTAAGTGTCTCTCGGTGAGACACGTGTGAGAAAGAAAAAGCCTTTTCTTTATGTCTCCACAGACATAAAAAGTGAATGTTGCAGAGGAGTATAATGGCTCATGGATGAACAAAAGTAATGGTTGAATAACAGCTGAATGAAAACTGTTTCTGCACTATAACCAGCTAATCATGAATGATGGTTAGTTCAGATGTAACCACTCGACATTTATTTTTAACAGTATTTCCTCAAGCAGCTCATCTGGAATAATAAGGGAGGCTCAGGGATCGCAGATGGGTAAATTCTTCAATCAATATTCGTTTCACTATCTTATCCTTTTAGACCTAAGCGCAGCATTTGATACGATTGACGATGATATCCTAATCAATCATCTTGAAAAGTTGGTTGGTCTTTCTGACTGTGTGTTAAATTGGTCCAAAACATACATCAAAGGGAGAAAGTTCTACGTCAGTCTTGGAGACCATGTGTCTGAGGAACATGACAACTGCTTTGGGGTTGCACAAGGGAGCTGCCTTGGTCCATTATTATTCTCACTATACATGCTGCCACTTGGTGACATCATCAGAGAGCACAATGTATGCTTCCATAGTTATGCGGATGACACACAACTGTACATCTCTGCTGAACCAAATGATGCTGAAGCTATCAGCTCCATTACTACCTGTCTTTTGGCAATAAATAAATGGATGAGCAATCATTTCTTAAAGTTAAATGAGGACAAAACTGAAATCCCGCTAGTCGGCCCTAAAACAAAAAGAGAAATGCTGTTTAACAATCTGGGGAAACTAACTCCCTGGATCTGAGGTTACAAGTCTTGGTGTTATTTTAGACTCAGATCTAAGCTTCAAGTCCCACATTAACAAGGTGATGAAAACATAATTTTTCCACCTTAGAAACATAGCTAAAGTACGGCCATTTAGAAATCAAAAAGATGCAGAAAAACTGATTCATGCCTTCATTTCAAGCAGACTTGATTACTGTAATGCACTTTTTACTGGCCTCCCGAAGAAAAGCACTGAGAGACTTCAGCTCATTCAAAACTCTGCAGCTCGGCTATTAACCAGAACCAAGAGGAGAGAGCACATTAGTCCAGTTTTAGCTGCCTTGCACTGGCTTCCTGTAACATTTAGAATTGATTTCAAGGTTCTCCTCCTTGTATACAAAGCCCTTAATGGGCTGGGGCCAAGCTACATGGCTAACTCCCTTGTTAACTATTTGCCTTCACGAACATTGCGCTCATCTGCTGCTGGTTTATTGGAGGTTCCCAGCAACAGCC
>OMNO01017127.1:0-12680 GCA_900303215.1 Trachyrincus scabrus | reverse complement strand
GCCGGAACCCTGTGGATAATAAATGTACCTCGTTGGTAACTAACAACATTGGTAGCTGGTAAAAGGTTAAAGCTTTCATGTAAACAAAGTCTGGATTTTGCGAATGTGAAACCAAGCACGCCCTGACCTGCAGGTTGTAGGCGGTGTAGGGCGGCAGGCAGGGGGCGGTGTTGTAGTAGGAGCTGAGATAGGAACTGGGGACGGGAGGCTCTGAGGGGGCCGGGGCCAGCGGGGCCTCTGGCTCACACACATCTGAGGCAGGGGAGGGAATCTGCAACGAGAGGTGAAGGCAATTCAGAGTCAAGCATGCAGGCCTGTTTATTAGATTCTAGACGCTATGTATTATAAGAAACTTACAGTGAATTTGAATGAGCAGGGAGGGTTTAGGCATCAACAACATACACAGCTGATGCTTACTCATCTTGTTACTTTGAACGCCACCCTGATTGTGTGTTCTTCTGCATCGTTTATTCTCTGATCTCAGCACTCGATCTACTGCCTTCCTACCTGGTACCTATTGCATCCCAGCACTATACCTAAAAAGGTTTCAAACAATCATTTACATGTTGGGTCTGAAGAGCCCTGTAAGACTTAAACGACGTTAAGACGTTAAAGTGCTATGAAAACAAAAGTAACTTGATGCACACACACAGACCAAGAGGAAAGACACAAATACACAAATAACTCAAAAATAAAGAAAATGACAACACATCATCACATTACCATGTCTTTGAAGCCTCCCAGCACCGCGGCAGTGATGATGCCCAGGAACAGAGCCACGATGTTGAGGATGGTAGCGGACCAGAGCAGGTGGTAGAGGTGCACCACGTCCTGACAGCTCTTCACGTCTATGTATTCATGGTAGCCTCCGATCACCTCCACACGGCTAGCCCAGTGGGCGGAACAGGGCAGGTGGGGAGTTATCAAGCTGCCTCATCATCATCATCATCATCATCATCATCATCATGCTAGAGCTATTATCCAATCATAACACTTGTTACTGTTTTCCATTTCTTATGAAATAGTTTCTAATCATTGATAGTCTTTTATATTGCCGGATGCCCATGTTTCCATGATACTTTATTTGTCATTTGTAGCTATTTGTTCTGGCTACATTTATGTAAAACTAGCTTAAAACAACAGTGTGTTCTCTGTCTTTGACCAATGGTAAATGCTTACAAATGGTTGAAAACAGATAGCTGGGGAACAAATATTATGGCCTATTGAAAACATGTTTGAATGCAAAGAGGACTTTAGTCATGGTCGCTGTTGGTTTAAACCGCTGTTTAAGCTCAGCGAAAAGCTTCTGCAGAAGAGTAAAAGCTATCATTGTAGACTACAGATGATGGAACACAACATTTCAATAATTTCATTGTTGGAAAACAGAACCACATCACTTAGCCTAAAAGCTAAGTGATGTACCTGAGCTACTCCAGGCAAGAACTACTAACTTTGATTGTGGAAAGCGATAAAAACCATGAAAATTCAAAGTCTCGATTCATAGCAAATAAATGGATAGTGGTCAGAGAGCCGGAAATGGTTACAGTCATATGAAATGGAGGTACAGCGTATGAGAACATAAATGAAGACCTAAGATTGTCGGCACAGAGAAGCCAGGACATGCAGGTGAGACGCCACATACCAGCCTGGGCCGATTAGATGGAGCACAGTCAAATATTTATACAACAGACTACAGTTTCATTCAAGCATTCGACCCCAGAAGACTACAACATGGGTGGACCATCAACAGCCAACCACCAGGGCTTAAAGAAGGGACCTACTTCCAAATCATGGATGATTTCCTAAACTTTTTCAAAACATCTTTATTCTGCTGTCCCATAAGAGGATGCTCTCTGAAACATAGGTAACAAGAAAAAGAAAACTCACAATATATACTGTTTATACTGTAAATATGAATAGTTACACAGAAATCCAAAGATGTTGTTCTTTAAAGGAAAACCAAACACGCTGTTTGAGCTATAGTCCCCGCCCACTATCAAAAACCTTTTTTCATTCAGGGGCGGGGCTATACTACCAGGCTTTCACTATCTCCACTCGCTATCACATCTTATTCTTCGTTTTAAAAATGTGCGCATTTAAGCCAAGATTTGGACCAGGATCAATCCATAGCACGACTATGTAACCCAGGACATCACTTTTCATCAAAAATAAGTTGTTTCGGGGGTTTGGTTTTCCTTTAAAAAATAACAACTAACGCAATACGTAGGAGAAGTAACCAGGGGTTAAGTACAGATCAGAGGAGCAGAGAAGCAGGGCAGCATTGGGGTGCATGCAGGACAAGCCGCTGGACTGAAACTCACTTCCCACAGTTGTAGAGGTCACAGCAGTAACAGGTGTTGCTCTTCACCCTCAGGTTGCAGGACATGCGCGAGGACGTCTGACACGGCACCTGAGGTTCAAGGCGCATGTTTAACGTGCCTTCGAAAGCCTTAACTGCCATTATTCAGGCAGCGGCTCATTTTACACCGGGTCCCGCAACACGAGGAAATCAACCGTTCACATTCTTGAATGAAATGAAATTGACCAGAGATCCGGCGTGGACCCGCTATTTATTTAGCAAAGTGAAAGCAACGTGTGTTATTTACGTCACGCTCAGACGAGGTTTCACCGGAGTGGTAGTCACAGCGGCCGGCATACAGCGGTCTGAGGTCCTGCAGGATGAGTTATTAGACACACGGCAAGGGGGGGCACAGGTTTACGTTACACCACTAAACACCCAGTAAACACCCAACAACAACAACAACAACAACAACAACAACAACACTCAATGTCAATAAGTCAACAAAACAGCAAAAGCACAACCTTAGCAATTGCATTGACTAAATTAGCCAATGCTAAATTGAATGATATAATGCAAAAGACAGTTATAGGATAATACGTGATTTCGTTTGCAGACAGAAAACTAAATATTCAGCCAATCAGGCAGAACATTCTCCTGCATATCAAACAATAGTGGTGTGATGCAGTGGGTTCTTGACATATATACATACCCACCTGTTTGGCAACCTTCCTCTTTCTCTCTCTCTCTCTCTCTCTCTATATATATATATATATATATATATACCTACCAGTCTACCATCAGTTGGAATCCATACATACATATACACACACACACTCCTTATTATTAGATATCAACCCTTCAAACTGAATGCCAAGCCCACTTCATCAACTGTACAACCCTTTGATACCTTCAACGGGGAACGCAGACTACGACCCCGACGTGGTTCCTAAGTGCTATCCATTAGATAGATATTGAATGACTTCATTAAGGAGACGCTCCGTGCGTCTACAGTTCTTACTATGTGCCTCGCGGCGAACACCCCGTCCACGATGGCACAGCAGAACGCCGCCACCACGCCGAAGCTGATGAAGACGATGGACGCCACCAGCTGGAACAAACAGAGAGGAACGAAGAGGAACGTGTTACGGGACAAGCGGCGCACTAGGGCAGGGGCCAGGGTTTACAATTCAATGAGGTCCAGAATTCATTTATGGATTTTTGGACACGCAACAATCATACCATGACGCATACAAACACAACCTATTGGCTACGCACCACACACACACACACACACACACACACACACACACACACACTCATTAGCAGTGTCTGAATTACTACCTGGCTTTCTCCAAATAAGAGAAGACCATTGTAGCATTGTAGCTTAGGCCGAGCTAATGCAGGGAGGTCCGGGGGGATTCTGCCCTGTAAGAGTTTTTTATTTAGAATTATTTTATTTTATTTAGAACCATTTTAACACATTTTGAGATTGACTGTAGGATCAAAATCACTGAACAATTTGACACATTTGCAGTATGATGACTAGACCATTTAAGTCTTGGGGGTGTTCCCTTTCAAATTATAATTCTACATGCGTTACAGAATTCCATGTACTCTATATTTATTCTACTATTAGCCTACGTGTTATAGCCCGGCAGACACATTAGCCTGGCAGTTCCTCCTATATTGACTGATGCACTATAATCCGTTTAAAACAGGGCTATTAATATAGCCTAATATATCATTAATATAAAATACGTGCATTGATTATTTTTTTTCCTCCCTACAACTGGGTAAGCCATTTAGCGTGTTAAATTAAGCGTCACCACACTGACTACAGCTGCAGTGGTGCAGGCGTGTGTGTGTGTGTGTGGTATGTGTTCCTCGAAAACATGGGCGATGAGGGAAGTTGGTGGGTATGGTGGGTGGTTGTGTGCAGTGATTTGGGGGGGGTGATTTGGCTGTCCGGTAATGTGAGTGAGCCAGCGGTGCTCCGCCGCTCTGGGCTGGCCCCGTGCCCAGCTCTACATGAGCACCGCAAGCTCTCGCAACTCCAGCCATTACTTTCTCTTTTTTTTCCCATGCACACGTCATTGGTAAGACGCTGTGTATTAAATGACCAATAACCCCGCCCTGTTTGCAGCTAGGTTAGCTATTGCTATTGGACGGTTTTAACGAGCCAAGCGGCCAAACGAGGTCTTCGTGGATCATGCCAGTGGGAGTGATGTTGCCAACGACAACATGGAGATACACAACATGTTCGAGTTGTGATATTGTTCTGACTTTCAGCGGTGGAAAAAAGCACCCCTGTGGGTTTTGTGATGACTCGGTAGTTCTTCTGTCACGTATTTACAGCAACGTTATTCGATATTTTTGAGTTGAAAGGACATTACTACATTTCACAATATTATATGAAGAAATATCTTGATATCTGATATGTTTGCTTGCTAATAAAGGTATACATAAAAGGTAAAACACACAAAATACACAGTGAGAACATTTGATTGTAGCAGCTATAAATTCAGAGATAAACAGATTTGATACCACGGATGGCATGGCTCTATCTGATCCTTTAAACGATGGAAAACACCCCTGATTTGACCCTAACGAACTTGGTGTAAAACTCATCGGCCTGAATGTGGCCCAGGGTGAAGGGGTTCGCTATACGTCTCTCGTCCCTGGCATGAGGACTCTGGTGTGTTGGGGGGGGGGGGAGGTGGAGAAGGGGTATCGCGCTACACTTCCATTCTTCACTTCAGTCATGGCAGGAAGCAGGCCATGACAGGACCGCTGACCGTCGTCTGGAACTTCTCCAGGACATTGCTGTACGTGCTGCATCTGTCCTTCTCCTCCTCTTACACTCTGCTATTTCTGTCCACATCTTGCATGAACCCCCCGGGGAGGATAGGCGCGCTGAAATATACACAACTACAAACTCCAAAGGGGCCAACTGACATGGGCCGACTGGGCTAACGACTGTATAGCGACTTTAACGTCACACACACACACACACACACACACACAGTGGTTGTTTTCCTGTAAGAGATGTGTGCTGCTTTTTAATGATCACAACAAGTACTCAAAATCCTCTTACCATCTGCCTCTTGTTCTCGATCAAATGAGCACCGATGATTCCTAGAAAGGAGCCAAATCCCAGCTGAAACCAGAGGAAATTGGAACTCATTGTGTTTGTTTGATAATGGACTGAATGAAATTATCCTTTGGACAATTATCGCTCAGTGCTACTAACCGTCCCCACAACAGTCTAGGTTTATAATGTTCAATAAATTGATTTACTGTTTAGCCATTTTGGATCTACCGAAAACCCTTAATACTGTAGGTCCTCTGAAAGAGCAATATAACAAAGTATTGATTTGTAAAACGTAAAACATTCAAGCGCTCCAACATGAAAGATTCTAACAAGTATTTCAGATGGCTGTGATCTATCACGAACTAAACTGTGTGAGCAGAACAAAACGATTGATTCCCTCATATAATTTCCACCACCCTAAAGGTCAACCGATGATTCAGTAAAGCTTGTTTTCCCCCAGTAATGGCCACTGTGCAACTGGCCTTTAGTCATAAGCTCTAATTTGATATTCACTGTTGGTTTGTTATGTTTGTTTGGGGTTTTATGTTTTTTTTCGCTTCTTGGGTCCACCAGATGGTATACATTACAGGGGCCATGGCTATAGGGTAAAACTATGGGATTAAAACCGTCAATAGTATTCACAAACAAATGTCAAGTTACATAACTTGTTAAACACAATACACAAATAAATGCAGAGTGATTTGTACCTGTGCCTCTAATTTACTTGTATGTCATCCTTTAGCATTTTTCAATGGAAATATATTTGTGAATCTCAACCAATTTGTGTGGATTCTTTTCAGACTGTTTTACCTTCCTGTTTCACACGAAATCCACAAATGCAGGGAGCACGTGACTTGCAAAATGTCACGTGATGCGTAAAACGCAATGCACAAATAAATGCAGAGTGATTTGTATCTGTAACCCATCATTTGAATAAATTTGAACTGACTTGAAAATCAAGTCAACATTTGTAAATAAAAGCCCCTAATTTAATGTTTAAACATAAACATTTGTACAAATACATTGTCATATCCAGCTGCCTCGCAAAGTAAATAAAGTCCTTTGCCCCACGTGATATCGCATCCAATACAAAGTGAATGGGAGGCGTTGCCAATCGCGAGACATCAGACCAATCGCTTTCCAGTAAATGGTGGTAATGCAACATTTATGGCTGCTGGCTGCTGAGCCAAATTTTCGTTTCCTAGGATGACGAAGGCATCTTATGAGTAATGAATGAGAACGTGACGACACACAACATGTAGCTGGTTAAATTCAAGTTAAAGCCAATGTTGACGATTCCAGGATCCACACGAATCGGTTGAGATTCACAATCCATCTAAAAATGCTAAGTTGACAATTCGCAAATGAATTTAAGGATTGTGATTGTTATTAAGCCATTAAAATGGGGATGCTAGAGTAAAAATATGACAATGTATTTGTACAAATGTTTGTGTTTATTTACAAATGATGATATACGAGTTGTTTATTAGAGGCATTTATTTACGAATGTTGACGCATATTTTCAAGTCAGTTTACATTTATTCAAATGATGGGTTACAGATACAAATCACTCTGCATTTATTTGTGCATTGCGTTTTACGAGACATGAGTCACGCAACATTTTATAAGTCACTTGCTCCCTGCATTTGTGTATTTAGTGTGCAACAGCACGGTAAAACAGTCTCAAAAGTACATATAATATATTTCCATTGAAAAATACGAATGATGATAGTACGAGTGGTAAATTAGAGGCACAGATACAGACTTACAGATACAAATCACTCTGCATTTATTTGTGCATTGTGTTTTACGAGTTACGCAACTTAACATTTGTTTGTGAATACTACTGAGACAATTTTAATCCCATAAAACTATCTTTTCCCAAATGTTTCTGCACAGGTCAGCAGCGCGTATATACAGTACGGGATGCTGAGTCACCTATGCTATTTCAGAACGTTGCTGGTGTGTCTGTGAGATCCGCCAACAAAACTAAGGACTGGGCCACAGAGTGCCTGCCTCACTCAGCCACTAATTACAGCGCATCCCTGAATAATGAATGTCTGTGAAGATTCACCCCATCTGAGAAACCGTTCACAGTCAGGGGTTTTTATTTAAAAAAAATAAAATCACTTCTCTTTGCTTTTGATTGGTTATGGATTTTTGCATTACGTCAGCCTTAGACAAACTGTGTGTGTGTGTGTGTGTGTGTGTGTGTGTGTGTGTGTGTGTGTGGGTGGCAGGAGGTGGGTGGGGTCCACTTACAATGACTCCTGGGTAATAGCCGCCAACCGTGATGTTCTGGGTCCTTGTGGTCGCTGCCAGGCCGAAGATGAGGATGAGGATGGAAACAATCAGCAGCATCACCGTCACCATGATGGATTTCTTCTTCCTCCTCTTAAAGGAACCTGTGAGAGAACAGGGGGGAAAGACATAGCTGTCATAGTGCAGTAGTAAGACCTATTGTATGTAGGACCTATTACCGCTGTGCGTTTTATTTTCTGGTGGTTGATGCTTGTTATAAATAGAGTGCGTTCAGATGGTTGATTGTTATCCGGTGGTTACAGTACATTGATTGGCATCCATTGTCATTTACATTTAGGAGATTTACTGCCCCAGACACCAAGCCAAAGTCCCAGCAGTCCCAGCAGAGACTATAGGAGCAAAAGCTCCTATAGTTTAAATCAAATGGAGTCTGCTCGTAATGAGTCATTATAGATTTAGTTTGTTGTTGTATAGTCTGAAAGGATCGGCTCCTTTTTTTATTGGCATAGCAGGCTTTTTGTTTTTAAATGATTGCTATAGTTTTAAAAGGATTCTTATAGACACAAATACAAGTCTTGTACACTTTGCTTGTTATATATTACAATCATAGAATACAGGCCTATATATACTGTATACTATTCTATGGTTGACTAATACATTATTTAAGAATGCAGTTATTAAGTACATGTGGGGTCGTCTCTATGACTTAACAGATATTTCAGAGGGAAGAAGTGCCCATGAAAAATGGTTTCCACCGAGTACAGGAGGATACTGTATTTTTGCCGCACCTGCAGTGACCTGACAACACCAATAGAGACATCTGAACCTTTTTTAAATCGGTCTTGCTATGCACAGTAGAAAGCATTTGCAAATCAATATGTTTTGTTTTCTTTAAAACCGAGGAGGGGACGTACGCTGTTTATTTTAGCCTTACTGGGGGGAAAAAATAGAGGCTACGGGAAAATAGCCTCGGCAAGCAATAAAAGAAAAAACAGGCTACCAGACGCTAAGCACATCCAATCATTTCAACCCAAGACAAAACTCCACATAGCCTCTAAAGAGGACATTCACAATTGTGCAAATGAGTGCAACCACGCCGTTGACCTTGCGCACACCTACCCATGGTAGTGTTGGACAGAGCCCCTCCGTTGGCTTGCTGCTGGTGGTGGTTCTGCACGGGGGGCATACTGGAGGTTGTTCTGACGAGACGATAACCTCCCCCCAGAACAAAAAAATTAGGATTCGAGGTTGAAAATGAGGTACTTGACGAGAGGAACGACTAACTGTTTACAGCTGTAGGATAACGCAGAGCAGGGGGTTCCTTGCAGTGGCATTCTCTGGTAGAAGCAGACGTCCCGCCGCTGCAGTCGTGTCTCCCTCATTTACATCGGCGACTTGTCCTGGCCGTCGTCTTGTGCGTGTGCGCATGCGCCTCACGCGTAGGCCCTTAATGTTTCAATCGCACGTTAATCGCTGCTGTGGATCCGGCGGCCCCAGTGTGAGAAATGTTAAGTTGTATGCAAGATGACGGTCACTTTATCATTTACAGTAACACTGTCACTGGGGGGTAGCTACGTCTTACACTCGGTCATTATCCAGGACCTTTACAGACGATGTTATAGGAAATGGATAGAGGCTGGTGAAACACGCGTCAATATTATCCAATTGAGTTTGGAGCGCCACACCGTGTCACGACTCGCCACCACCCCACGACCTCCAAATTAAACATTTTAAGAGATAGGCGAAGTTCCTCCTTTTAAGCATAGATTACCCTCATATAACTGAGCGCACTTAATTTCAAGCACACTGAATTGGTTATATTCTGCTATGTCGTGTGCTTCGTGGGGGTGAAGTGTCTGTATCTTGAATAGTCTATTCTGTAAACGCAATTCCATGACAAACAACGCATAGTTATTTTATATGATTGATATATGCCTATGTCCAGACATAGCCTACTTTTAATCGTGTCCGCTATTAATAAAGTCAGTTATAAAGTCAGTTTTGCAATGTATTTTAAAAGTCAGTGCAGTTCCATAAACACACGCAAGCATACCCTACACAAAAACACGTGCACGCCAGCATCACTGGCCATCGTTATGTTTCCATGACGCAATTTGTCTATTCATTTGCACACACAAAAAAACCCTCCTCTCCCATTTCTGCACGGGGACGGAGGAGACTACGTGACGTGCGTGCAGATGGACACGAGGACTACGGAGCAGTTGACGCATTTTACGCACGATCGAATTAACAATTAATTATATGCCGTTCAACTTTTAGTTTAGTTTATAATTGTTTTCTTTTCTTGTTATTAGTTTAGTAATTTCTTCTCAACAGCTAAAATGCACTCACATAATAGGCTACACATTGCACCACTGTTTGATCATATTGGATATTCCCAGTCCCAATACAGCCAATTAAATAGGCCTATGTGTTAATTTAGTCAGTGATTAACTATAGGCTACATGTTGTATCCAAGCGTCTCTGCAACTTATTGCCTTAGTCTAAGCACAACTCAACAGACAATGGCAGTTCGCTGTGCGTGTGCAGAATACAGTGTCGTGCATCGGGCCCTTGCCACTTTGGCCATTGCCAAAAGTTCTTTGGGGATTAAAAAAAAGCATTTTATCCCACCCCCTGTCCTCTCTCAGCGTTCATTCACTATGTTGCGCGCCTAGTTGAGCAGAGGTTCTTCGTGCCCGGCTCTCATAAGCGTGCGTAAAACTTTCTAATGAAATCCCCAATACTTTTTGACAACTTTGATTTATTTATTTTTTGATCATCAAGGGGTCAAATCTTTTCACCATATTTATCTGCGCGTTCGCTGAAAAGGAGCTTTCAGGTATTTCCGTTTTTGTTAAATAAACTAAGATAGACTAGAATAACTCAGTAGGATTGACTTCAGGTTAGGATGCCAATGGAGTTGTTGTGGCGGTTTAACTTGATGGGACGGTGGATGTGATTGGTTTAACCAGTACCTTTTCTGTCTGTGAAGAATCATGGAGCCGACTTCCACAGACGGGGGAGCTGAAGAGGCGCTACTTGATAACCAACCGGGAAATTCAGTAAGTCCAACAACTCCTGGGATTCCAAAGTATTGTAGGCTATACTGTATTCATCTATGTCGATAGAGTGCTATGAGTATGTTCTCAGTATAGCGAGATAATAAATAGTGCAGTTATAATAAATTGTGCAGTCTATCACCACCCAAGAGCGAGTGGAAAGTTAAGCACGGACCATGGCTCAATGTGAAGTAGGCCTATCATATACATTGCATATAAACGATTTTCATCAGGAATTTTTAAACACGTTTTTCTCACAAGCATAACTTCATCAAGGATGTGAGATCGCGAAGACCCCCCATTGTTCCTTTGGGGGATCTGTGGGGCTCCGTGGATGCTGGGAGACACTGTGGTAACATCTGGCTATGAGTGACCCTTCAAGAGTGCTGTTTGCAGCTGCTGCTCCAGGCAGGAGGGTCCTCTCAGGGGACATCGTGTCCCCTGCAGAGGGCCACGAAGGTCACCGGCGGGTATATAGTTTGGCGAGGCGGAGGACGGCACCTTCAGTGCAATATTTCTTAGAGAGCGGCGAAACAAGCATGGCCTCGTGGTGCACATATTTGTATCGTAATTCAGAATTGTGAAATTCTTTTGGCAAACCGAGCGAGAGAGAGAGGGAGAGAGAGCGAGAAGGAGGGGGGGGGGTTGAACAAAAGGATGTGTACAGAACGTGGCGACCAAGAACACATGTAAAATGGGCTCCTTTTCCTTTTCCTTTTCCACTTTTATTTGTTCCTCCCACCAGACTCAGAAGGGGACGCACAAACACGGCCACGAGCTGGAGGAAGAGCAGGAGGAACTGGCGGAGCACCAGCCGCTGGAACAGGAGGACCTGAACTTTGAGAAATGGAAGCGCAAGCCTTTACCCAAGAGAACGCTGTACCAGAAAATAGACGACGTGAAGACGTACCTATGGAATGCAGAGACCAAGGAGTTCATGGGCCGCTCGGGCAAGAGCTGGAGTGAGTTTACCCAGAGAGAGAGAGAGAGAGAGAGAGAGAGAGAGAGAGAGAGAGAGCGTGTTTTACTGTGTGTGCCTCAATAGCATGCAAAGTGCTTTATGGCTAATACAATTACTCCACGTGGTAACTCATCGATTTCTATAGCGATGGGTGCAATATACAGTTACGTTTAAAGAGTGTTAGTGTAAAGAAAGAGCAAATATGGTGTGAGCTGTTAACGGTTTATTGTTCTTAGAACACACACTCGGGGATGTTTCCTTAGAGGGGCATTCTCTCTTTCATCCCTAATTGTGTGTGTATGTGAGTGTGTGTTCTGTATGTGTGTGTGTGTGTGTGTGTGTGTGTGTGTGTGTGTGTGTGTGTGTGTGTGTGTGTGTGTGTGTGTGTGTGTGTGTGTGTATGTCCTCCGGGCTGATGTTGACATAGGTGCATGGACAAAAGTGTCCTGACAAAAACAGACTGCCTGGGGACAAGCACCCAGTGGGAGATGGATGTTCCGGGCTTTGCACTGGCCAGAAATCACATTCCTCTTAAAGCTAACTCTGCTCTTCCCAAAGCCCCGCTGACCCGTGGCCATGACCTTAGCATGCTTAGGGCCCCGCACTCCAAATCGAAACCAATTAAAGATGCTCCCGGGTTTCTTTTCGCATGTGTATGTGTGTGTGTGTCCCCCTTTTCTTCAAATGCCTAATTCAGCACTTGGTCCGCACAGGCGAAACGACCCCTATTTTTTTTGGCAGAAATGAATGCCAGAGCAAGAGCAGCTTGACGAGTCACTTCATGATGGAGCAGCCATCTTGAGTTCTTTGTCTGTCACTTTGGATCACAAACATGAGAGCTTGCGGGTATCAGGCTTATAAGACGTTATTACTCCACACGGTTGGAACAGGTGCTCCACAGTGACGCACAAGCAGAGGCGGAGCCGGGGTTTCTCACACGAGAGACGTAGGCATCGAGAGCAACCCCTCTAGTGAAGGAATGGTGGGGCCCATGTGTCTGAG
>OMNO01017105.1:0-17663 GCA_900303215.1 Trachyrincus scabrus | reverse complement strand
ATTGATAGAGAGGGGAAGATTAGATTTAAAGCTGCATTCAATTGAAGATGAATGTCCCAGTCTGCCTGTAGGCACCCTTGAGCAAGACGCCAAACCCCTACCTGCTCATTAAATGACATGCATATTAAAAAATGACATGTGTATACATGATTAAATCACTGTCGCTTTGGATAAAAGCGCCTGCTGAATGACTAAATGGTTGTAGACTCATCAATAACACACCAACGCTTCATGAGTCTCGTCACAACATGCATGTACTTACCAGGTCTTGCCGAGTTCGATGAGCCAGGTGGGAATGTTGCCCGTCATGATGACCAGCGGGTCCTGGAGCTGTCTGTTGGCCTTGGCCGTTAGCTTGCTGTTGATGAACTCGCTGGTGGGGATGATCTCCTTACACACAGCGTTCTGACAACACAAACAACACTTTCAGAGCCTGCAATGTGTTTCGACGACAACTTCCTAATCTCATCTTGTGCCAAATCTCTCAAGATTTGTTTGGCAAAAGCAATCGCCTCTTGGTGCTGCTGGATCAGGATCTTTGACGGTACGCATGGCATAGATTTCTCTGTCCAATTAGCAAATTGGATGTGAAACCTATGCCATGCGTATCATCAACGAAAGCAACCCTTTAGTGAGCACACATTATCAAACAGACTGTTTTTCTCTCAAAGCCACTGCTACAGCCGACTTGGGCCCAACTTCGTATTTTTACCCCTACCCCTCTTTTTCAAGTGCCCCTCGCGTTTCAACTTCACCCACCCGTTCACACAAGAATCCATCTTGCCAGGCTTCAAGTTATCGGCTTGTGGCCGAACCACACAATAACTGGAAGCAATCAGCGTCCTATGAGGAACTACTGGCAGCTACGGGCGTGGTTTAGGTGTGACGACAGCGAGAAGCGACTGCTCGTTGGAAAACAACAATGGCGGCTCCTAAAGAGGTTAGCGTAGATGCTGCTACAGCATCTGTTTTATCTGAACTGGAGAGTATTTCTTTATTGAAAGAAGAGCAAAGAACGGCACTGAAGTCTTTTCTCGATGGAAAAGATGTTTCTGCTCTACTACATCATATGGTTCGTTAGCCCGTGATAGACATACGTTTCATCCAATCACCTGCCAAGTATTTTTTTGAAAGTGCCAGCCCTTTTTCAAACCGTTTCAAAGGACGACTTCCCAGATGGTTCTGTGTAACAAACCATCTGGCGCATCAGGTTAGCGTTCGCCACCATCTTGCCGATGATTCGGGGACATTTCCCGGGAACGTGCAAAAAAACAGAGGGGTAGGGGCAAGGGGTGTATCTTGTGTGTGTGTGTGTGAGAGAGAGAGAGAGACGTACCTCATACAGGTAGAACCAGTATCTGCTGATGGCGTGCAGCACCCTCAGCAGCAGGTTGACCTCCAGAGAGGGGTCGTCGAAGGTGATATTCTCTGGAGGCTCTGAGATGAGGTATGTCTCGAGGGGGTTGGCGACGCTGGGACACACTCCGTCTGGGGTGGGGGAGAGGTGATGGGTACAGCAACATTTAGTACAGGATGGTGATCATAGTCATACCGCAATGGAAAAGCGAGGGTGCGTGTAAAACCACCATTGGGTTACTACGGTTTTTGATCACGGTCACAATAAATGTACGAGGGGAAGCCATCCATTGGTTGTTACCGTGCCACAGCTCGTCCTGTTTCTTGGCGTTGCGAGGGGAGGTCTTGGTGGGGGCGGTCTGTGCTCTGCCCCTCTTCCCTCCCACGGCGTCCTTGCTGCCGTCCTCGTCCTCCCTCACCGGCTTATACCTGGCAAGAGGTTAGAAACATGCACACGGTGTCAACATAGCCGAGGCCCTCGATGGGGTTCATGCACATGCATGTAATGTAAAACGCAAATCACAGCAATCCGGCAGCACAAGACATCACCAGACCATCGGTGGTCGTACCATATGGTGTGCGTCTTGGTCCAGATGCCGGCGCGTCCAAGCGGGTTGGCCTCGTCGTCCGTGGACTCCCTCTCCTCCTCCGCCTGCAGGCTGAACTGCCTCACGGCCTGGTACACAGTCATGTTGTAGGGCAGCAGGTGGTCACCGATGTAGAACTGTAGTCTGTGTCGCACGCTGCCGGAGTTCAGGAACTGAGCAGCCTGGGGAGGGGAGTCGGAACATGATGATGAAGGTGGAAAACTATTGTTGGTATACAGTAAAAAAAAACATCTGTGATCTGTGTGAGAATCCATCTACAGGGTTCCTACAGCTTGAGGGTTAGGGACAATTGTTTAAATGTTTATTGTAACATTTTTGGTCCAGTGAAAAGGTTAAGATGATCTACTTCAAACATTGAAAACAATATGAGTGTTGTTGGTGTTGCTTTCCTGATCTTCGTGATGTTAATGCGAGAGGTATTCGGTAAACTATTTAAAAATAGATGTTACCAATTCATTTGAGATTTTAAATTGCAATGTCAGAAAAAAAACGATTAATAAAATCCTACTTCCCCATGTCTTAGCATTTTCAAGACTTTTGAAAGATTGATTTAAGACATTGTTAATATCAGGGCCTCATTTTTAGATGAATGAATTCAATGCCTTTTAAGACTCTTTAAGCATCCGTGGGAACCCTGAAGAAGGTGCGAACTATTGTTGGTATACAGTAAAGCACATCCATGAGCATGACAATCCATCTAGGAAGAATAAAGGTTCCGGTCGACATACCAACGATTCGTCAATTTCGTCGTCTGAACCGTCATCATCACTGTCTTCATCCTCCTCTCTGATTCTCCCGTAACCTGCATCAGGTGACCCGCGTGAGTAACCCTCACCAATGAAGCATTGCACACCAACATGTATTCAGTTCCCATCGTCTGTTTACACAAATATACACATGACTTAAATGATTTTAAAATCATGTGCATGCTGGTGTTACGGGCAAAATGATGCGTAGCTTTACGGGCGTTTTGGCCATTCTTAACAGATGACACAACATGGCGTAAAAGATGAAAAGCGGAACGTTTACCTCGGACCACCAGGTATCTCTCGATAGCCTGCACCAGCGCCAGGGGGTCGATCTTCACCGGGCCCCCCTTCCACTGTTTCACATTAGTGCAATCTGGGTGTCTCTGAAGCTGACACTTCAGCTGGTGAGTGTTGAAGAACTTTAGTGCTTGCGAGCCCCTGGGGATGAACCAAAAAAAAATAATTAACATACATTAAAAGGGCGAGAAGCACACACGCATACAAGTAAAGGAGAGAAAATGAAAGAATACCACAGGCGGTAGTGTTATTTAAACACTCAAGGTGAGCGGACCCACTGACCTGCTGCCGCTGCCGTTGCCACTGGGAAAGTCATGCACTTTAACAGGGAACTGCTCCATTTGGCTCAGGCAGTTGTTCATCTTGTGCACCAGCGCCAAGAGAGGCCCGTTCTCTGATGGCTCCAGACGACCCGCGGGCTCCATTCCGGGAAGCTAAAACAGCACACAGTATGGCACAATTTAAGCCCACGCAATCATCCTTTAGCCTGGCTTCAGCCAACTGTAAACAAGACACAGCGGACAACAACTGATCAAAGTTGCATGTGCCAGATGCTTTTTCTACAAAATGAGGAATTTACATTTAATCGTTTTCAGAGTTCGTTCCCGTCGCCAGAAGCTCGGCACTGCATACTGCATCGAGTCACATTTTTTCCCCTGCTAAAACTACACTAAACACATTGTAGTTCTCCTCACCGGACAGCCAAAGAAGACATTGAGGAACCTCTTGAGCCGCACGTCGCGGCCCACCACGTCGCGGTCCGTGTTGGAGGTCAGGTAGAGAAGCAGCTGCTTCACCAGACCGCTGTGCTGGATCTCAAACGACGACACGTCGGACTCCGACACGATGCCCGAGATCTCCACCAGACACTCCACGCCTCCGTCCACCTTCAGATCAAAACCCCACATAGCGGACCCTCAAGCACGCGCTTTCACGTCACTGTTTATACGTTTGCGTTGTGGTTGGTGTGATGGCGGCCCGTCTCTCCGGGTCTCATTTACCTGCATGTTGAGCTGCTCGGTGGCAGCGCAGAGTCTCTGGAGAACGTTCAGCGCGGGGTTGCTGCCGTCCACGTTCTCGGAGTTGAAGTAGCGCTCCACGAACTTGCAGGCGGTTTCTTTGATCCAGGCCTTGATCTTGTCCCTGGGAAGATTTACACATCGCAGATTAAACGACAAACCGGGCATTCGCAGAACTCCGCTTTGTTTGGCCCGACAGCCGTACACGGGCGACAAACTCAACAGAAACGCAGTACGGTCACGGCGGTACCTGTTGTTTGAGATGGAGTCTTTGGGAGGCGCCCTCGCCAAGCCACTGACCCCAGCTGTGCGTGAGGGCTCAGAGTTGGCGCTGTTGGTCTGGGCTCCCAGCTTGCCCCACGTCTTGGGATTGAGACTGGCCAAGAAGGATGATTTGGGGGACTGAGTAGTGGTAGGGCTCTTTGCTGTGGGGAGCCAAAAGGAGAATTGCCATGTGAAAAAATAAATAAACAATGAAAAGTATTGTAAAGCCAATTCTTGACAGCAATTGGCGAGTAGTGGAGAGCCTTACCCTGATTGTCTACTTTGTCTTCATCTCTTGGTGGAGAATACTTGGGTCTTCTAGGTCCTCGTTTAGGTAGCCGCTTCCTCTTGAGGACATCACTTAACCGACTTGAACCGAGTAAATAGTAGTTTCAGTAAGTAAGTGTTCCACCCAACTGTGGAAAAAAGCATGACGAAAGTTGCATCACTCACCCCTGTGGACTGAGGTCCAGTGAGTCATCCATGCTGTGCTGGAAGCTGGGTGAGCCCAGGTCGGGGGTGGAGTTAGTGGCGGCCGTGGTGGATGCGGTGCTGATGGTCGTAGTGCACAGACTGGCGGTGCCACTGGTGCAAGCCTTGGGAGGACTGGTGACCAGGAAGCTCTCGGACTCTGCCAGGTTCTTCACCTGATGCATCACACCTGTGGAGCAGAGACGAGGACGTCGAAGTCAAGCACTGACAACACCTTCTCAAGTAATACAAATTAAGTAATATTACATGAGAGGGTGTTAATTAGCTCTCTTAAGAAATCACGATTTGTTAGTTGTATCTCAGTTTCCCTGGAAATACAGAAAAACAGTCACGTCCGGAGACTCCTATGCAACACAAACGGTAGTTTACTACTCCAGCCAGTAGGACAGACCTTCAACAGAGACACTTTTGCGTCCCTGTTGTAGAGTCAGCCAGCCAACTTGAGCTAAGGCTTTCTAGAGATCGTGGGATTTCTCAAACTGATTAAATACCACAGATATAAAAAGAAAAACACCTGCTAGCTCAAACCAAGATATTTGCAGAATCATTTTTTTATAATTCATGGACAGATTTTGCTACTACGTCCATGGATTTCACATGCATTTTAAGCTAGCAGCGCTGTGTTATAGGTCAAATCAATGGCGGAGTAATATTCATAGTGATGAGGCATTTTTCATTTGTGCCGTCATGCTCATTTGATCATGTTCTAAAGGTCTAGTTGACCAATCAGGTTGCTCGGTCGGAACTACCTACGCTAACACTACATTGTAGCGACGATGGGGCAAAGACGAAAGCTCAATGGGAAAATGTTTGGTAAGATAATGTTCATTTGGAACAGAGGCCTAACTTGGTGGTGTATTAGTATACATGGTTGGGTCTGGCGTCTCGGCCCCCACAAGCGCCAGTGCATTGTAAATGCTTTTATATTGATTACAAGGACAGAAAGGCTGACACCATCTTGATAGCTATGTGACGCTGAAGTTGGTCTACAATGGAACAGATTGCCAGGCGGATACCACTAGATTGGGGTTAGGGGTCTGTGATTATGCATGCGTGTGGTAGTGTTGGGAATTAATAAGCTGGGTCAATTAAAAGCTTTTGACAGGATAATGGGTTGAACTCATGCTGGTAGGTATAAAGAAAACCCTGGCCAACCGCTGGAGGAGGTGATCGCTTGCCGAGATCACTTCAGATTGTCCCCTCTGGGAGAAGACGACCATAACAATACTGTCAGCGCAGTATTGATTACCTTCTCTTCTAAAATAGACGCTGAAGACGTCGGGCAACTTCTGCATCAGGATCTCGGCCATCTGCAGAGACCCCACTACAATCTTCAGGTCCAGACTGGACAGCATGGAGGCAATGTGACTGCGGGGAGGAAGCATAGACATGCAGTGACCGGTCAATTTAATCTGGCATTGAGAAAGTCAAGTATAGCTTGGCTAGCCCCAAGCATAGCCGCAGGGCCTTGCCTTTTAAACGGATCGATTATATTTAAAAACATAGTTTAGACAAAGTTCTAATCCATTTTTTCTGACATAATCAGTGAAGTTAAAGCACCATATTTTAACATCGATTTTAACCTGCAGATGGCAGCCAACTCAGAACAGCAGTCCGGCGTGTATTTTCACTTTAACGCATAACATTTGTGTGCCAGTTGGAAACCTGGACCACATCTTACCTGGACACAGAGTGGTTCCTCAGGACGTCCTTCAGCAGGTCCGCGTCCGCAAAGAAGATGATCCTGAGAATGGCTCTAAGGCACTTGTGTCTGACGGCGGGGCCGGCGGAGGAGCTGTATACCTCGTACAGGACGCCAAACAGAGTCTTGATGAAGCACTTGGCCAGCTCGGGGTCGTCCTTCATCAACTGGGCGCGTGCATCCTCCCGCCGCACCTCCTGGTGACTCCCTGGAAATGCAAACACAGCGGTGTGAAACCTTGCACTGCTGGAGGGACAGAACTAGGGCAGGGCAATACTTCAATATTATCATGTATTGTCTTTGAATGGTATTGTATCGTCATGACAAGATATGGACTTATCGTGATACCCGGTTTTATAGTCAAAAGAATTACGATGAGAAGGAATGCCCTTAAAATGATCAAAATGTGAGATATGAAACATTAGAGAAAGGAAATTTAGTTTTAGTCGGATATAAAATGTCCATATACTCGTACAATGTAATGACCCTCAGTTAGACGGTTTAGAATGGTATTTTGAATTCATAAGCATATAGTGATATTTATTGATAGTGTAAAATTTCCATGAGTATCGTGATAATACATTTTTCCCCATATCGCCCAGTCCTAGACAGAACCCCATCCCCAATAACATTCAAATTAGCTTTCCGCAACCATGTATTTTTTATTTCTTCCTTGGCAAGCAAAAAAAAAAAAAAAAACAAGACCTGTAATGTAATCCTGAATGACGTAACGCACGACTAGTCATGATACTCTGGGCCTGGGCTCAGCCTTACCTGTATTGGGATTAGCAAGAGGATTGGGTTTCCTCTGGATTCCGCGTGCCGTGCCTGTGTCTTCATTGATCTGCTGCATAGAGTTAAAGTCAATGGTGTAGACACGTCCCAGGGTAGACAAGCTGATCTCATCCTCTCCGTTCTGGTGTGCCGTCTGCAGGAGTCGATAGCCACGTTTAGCCACCACGCGTCACTGTCACTTATTGTCACTTACTGATGAGGTATACGACCCGCTAGCGTATGCGAAGCGCGTGGAATCTAAGGGCAACGCATTCAGGACATTTAAGAGCCCTCGCAAATAAGGGCTGCAAAGCAACGGGATAGGTTGTCTCAGAACCGATATCATCCTATCTTAACGCTCGCTACGGCAAAGTACATTTTGGAGAAACGGTCACCATAAAACAAGCCGTTACAAATCACGGCCATTTATTCCCACAAGGAACGTTGCCTGACTGACTAACTGAATTGACAATATTAACATTTGACCATATGACCACATCAACACTGCTCAATCTTGCTGATAAATAATGTCAGTCTAAAAATAAAAAATGCATATGTTGGTGATATATAGACACACATACCTCGATGATGCGGCTGTCGATGCGGTTGTAAGGGTGCCAGAGCCCCCGGTCATCTCTCCACTGCCAGATGGCTCCTTCGGTGGCCTGAGCACTGCCCTTCTTCAGCATGACGTCCACAGCAAAGATGCCCTCTCTTGGCAGGCAGGGCATCAGCTCACTTTAGAAACAACAGGGGTCAGTCAGGAGGATGCCATATGCCAACATGTATTCTAGAATACCGACTATTTAAAAACACCATTGAGGACCAGATGGGCGGATTAAGTTATGATCATGGCTGGGAGGGCATAAATGAGATCATGGATTATATCTCAGTATAAGCAGTAAGTGGATGCGTCGTCTGATTGCTAAAATGACTATAGTGGCATATGGAATATGCCGCATGTTCATTTGCAGTTTATCTAAACCTTGCATAACTTCCGCAATACAAGCACAATGTGTCAGAGTTAAAATGACGAATGATGATTTGATAGGGCTCTAACCAGCTAAAAGAACCTCTCTTCAATAGACATTTTCTAGCCAGGGGCAACCACATTTCCACAACTGAACATAACATAACAGAACATGCGTTTTACAATGCTTTAAGATGAGCTCTGTATGTGTTGATTGAGATGAAGTGTGTTACCATATGAGGGAGGTGAGTTCATAGAGCTCTTGAGGGCTGCGGGGGACCAGGTCAATTTGCTCCTGGCAGCTACCGTTGGACGCGCCACACAGAAGGAAGCGAAGGGTCTCTGCTATATCTGCACAGCACACGGTGACACACACACACACACACACACGACACACAGATGTTAAGTTTCACTCTTGCCGGGTCGCACTGTGACTAGCACTGTGGTCATGAGAATAAAAAAGCAACACTTTTTGTTTGTTCCTGTTTTGGTCTTTTGCAAAACAGTTTTCAAACCTTAATCCTCATTTCTAGATCAAACATTCTAGTGCATTCTAAATAGCTTGGTTAAAAAAAAAATACTGCCACTGGACATGGAAAATCTGTCCAAATCGTGTTGAACAAAGTCAAATGGCAGACAGGTTCCTCGCTTGCATAACCTACAGGACACGCATCAATTAAACAACTTTTCAGATCCGTCACCGAATATGGACACTCGATCCACACTCAGTCTACCAGACGAAGGACCGTCTGGCCGCTGAGCGCGGCGGCCATGCTTGAGAGGAGAACAGAATACGACCAAGTGACCAAGCGTTGTGTTTGGTAACGTCAGTGACGGGACACTCACTCTGCTTCATGAGCTGCACCGCCAGGCAGGGGCAGTTGGAGCACATTAGGGAAAACATGCGGACCACCATGATGAACATCCCCGAGCTCAGCACCGGTGGGGTCACCACCAACAGCTGCTGGACGTTGGTCAGCAGGTCCGGAGAGGCCACTTGCTGCAGCAGATTCTAAATAGTATAGACACGCGCGCGCGCACACACAGACAAAAGAACACAATCAAGGAGAGTGGCCCAGGAGGACAAAGGAGAACAAACACATACACGTACAACGTGGTATGAGAACTATGAATACGGGGCAGAGGGCAACGCATACCTCCTCGTGTTGAAAGTTGTCCACCAGTCGAGCGAAACAGAGACAAGTGCTTTCAACGGATTTCTTATCCTGGAAAGTGAGGACATGAGTGAAAATATAGAAAATTGCTAGTGCAAGCCTGTATACGAGTGTACTTCAACAATGCATATTAAATATGAATCATAATGTAGCTTTGTGGCCATTTAAGTATTGGTTTCCTGGTACCTGGTGAGTGAGTCTCTGAGTCAGCAATGGTAAAGAATCAGCAACAAAGTTGAATTCATCGGGTGTGATGCTCTGGCAGCAGTTGGCTGCGATGGCCAAGGCATTCCTCTGGGCGTTGATGCTGAAGAACTCCAAGTACAGCAGGCAGTCAGCGAGCCCACCCTACATAGGAGGAGACGAGCACGCGACTAAATACACGGCGACTGTGCCTTTTTGATGCCACCGCAGAAGTCCTTTTCCTGGGTTGTGAAGCAGGACAACACTGACGGGCAAATGTGCAAACAGAATGACTGCCCTGGTGTGAGGCAAATCATATATATATGAGTTGTGGGCAAACAGCTCTGTGGTGAAGACCGAGAGGGAAGGGGAGAGAGAGAGAGAGAGAGAGCAGTACTTACAGCCTGTAGAATGGCTTTGCTGTGTCGCCTTGACAACATCTCCAAGGCAGTGAGTGCCTGCTCTGCGACGTCAATAAACTGAATCACCTGAAGCTGCAATAGGTTAAAAGAGCCGGATTAGCATATCCATAGGACGTCACCGAAAAATAATACATGTGAAAGCCGAGTAAGACCGTACCTTTTCCAGGAAGACAGGAATGGCATCGACCACCACAGCAGAAGACCGAGGAAGTGCTTCCATCATATAGGTGAGAGCACGGGAGGCATGATTCATCTGTGTGCATGGAGGAGAGATGCTTCAGATGCAGACGCCGTCGGAACGGACAGTACATATACACACATAAACACATTCAATCTCAGGAATACTTACAATATCAAAATTATGTTCCATCTGTAACAATGCAATCTGTAAAAGAAAGAATATTTAAAACATAGACAAAGGACATGGGCATTTTCAATGGCATGCAGAATAACTGGAGTGGGTCATTTGTTATTGGGCACAATAATAATAATAATATACAGTACATCACTGAACACATTTCCTAAAATGTATTTGAAACTAACTAGACATTCATTGCTCTAGAAATGTGCTTTGCTTCCATTTTACAGATATGAAAGCATTTGAACTGGTAATCATGTTTGATGATGCATACATGAATCTGAGTGGTTGCTAGGTCAGCAAAAGTAATCCGACCGGGAGCTTTCCATCGAGCTATGAGCAGTTACCGATAGATAAATTGGCTTACCAACGCTGGCACCACACTCTTGACTGGGAAGCCACCCAGTGTTTCCTCATTGCCCATCACCAACAGCTGGCACATCTCTATGGCAGCCTGGAGCTGCTGGGACTCGTCGCCTGTGGCCTGCAGGCCCTGGAGCAGCTGCTGCGCTTTGGAGCCTGGGAGCACAAGAGGGGACAGGATGTAAGCAGCAGAGAAAACACAACAGCCTGGGTTGGCGTGACACTCGACAAACATGCATGTCAGGTTTAGTCTCACCTCCCATTTACTTTACAAAAGATTACCAATCCAGACTGAGACTTTTCTCACGTTCATAAAATGATGTTGACAGCAATATCAGGGACTTAATACATTTTAAATCAATTAATGTATCCCATTTTCTGCATATCCTGCACACCTCTTTCGAATCCCTTTACCTGAAGAGATTCAAACTTTAGACCGTCTTGTTCATTAGATATAATGGGTGTGGTAGGATTTCCACTCTTTTAAAAAGGGGCAAGACTTGAAGTGTGAAGAAACGGCACAGGTTAGCATACCGGAAGTCGGTATAGGAGAGAAGAAAACAGGTGGAGGTGGAAGTACTCACTGGCTCCGCTGCCTATGGTCCTGTGGAACAGCTGCGACATGCGAGGCCCGAGGGGTCCAAAGAGATGTGGAGGGAGACCTCTGGCCTCCAGTAGGGCTGTGGATGGCAAAAGACAGCAGGGTTAGAAGGGCAACCACTCAGTTGGAATGCAAATGTCTCCACGGTTTCAAGAAGGACAGAATCTGAAGAGTAGGTGTTCAAAAGTTCAAAAGTAGTGTTGTATTTAATACAGATTTTTGATTATTTAATAGTAAAATAATAAATTACCCTGTAATCTCCCCATTTCAGAGTCATCTGATTCACTCTCTCCAGAGGTAGTCATGCCAACAGCTCCAGCAACTGAACTAGAAGCTGTTGAGGATAAACAAAAGAGCATTCAAGTAATGTCACCTACACAGTCACTAGTAAGTAAGTATTTTAGACTTCCAGTAGTTTAAAGCATAACAAATAAAATGATACAATGATTTTACAATGGCTAGCCAGAAGAAAGGAGGAAAAAAAAAAATTTTTTTAAAAAAAAGTATAAAAAATTAACTTTGTAGTCCAAAAGTTTTACAACACAGAGACAATGGGTAAATATTCCAAACCAAACTGTAACACAGTAAACAACGTACCGGAGGCCCCTTGTGGTGCCTCGTCAGTGCGAGCGGCAGATGAGTTGGCCCCATCCTGGTTGTTGTCGGAGTCGGCCATCTTCTCCTGTCGGCGAGCGTCGGCTGCCCCGCGCTTGCCCAGGCCTGAGCCCCGCCGACTGCACAGAGTGAAGGGAGAACGGTTGTGAGCCAATAGGTCAGTGGGTCGGTCGTTTCAGTGCAACGACAACAAAATCACTGTGGCCAATAGGGCAAGGTACATCAAGGGTTCGGCTGGGTAAGAGCTCCTGGGTACGACCCGTTACCTGGTGCTGGCACAGGAGCCCGTGGTCTTCTGGCGTGTGCTCCGCCGAAAGCTGGGGAGCTCTGCTGGAGGAGACTCGCTGCGCTTCTTAGTGGACTTTCTCAAACCTGGGCAACAAAAACAAAACAAAGAGGACAAAACCTATTATCGAATGCACCGGCTACATCTCTATATGCTTGAATTTGAACTGTGAACTTGAATTTGTTGTGATTTATCTAGTACATCATGGACTACATTTATTGTGGCATATTCTATTTCCTTTTTATTTTCAATTTGATACAAAAAAAAAAAGTTTTTCTTAAAAAAAAAAGATTCTAAATGATCAGTACACGTAATGATGACAACAAGTCGAGACTGGCACATCAACCTAAATCATCAGTGTACATATTTATTCATATGACTATGTGTGAAGATGAATTACAGGAATAATTTCCTACGCGTTTGATTAACCATATTTTGCGGACACTTGCAGGTAAATGGAAACAGAACTTGAAAAATTAGTTAAGTACTTGAACAGGGTGGAACCATAAAATTACAGAAAGGGTAAATGCGATATTTTCACTTAACTAGATCATGCAGTGTTCAAACCCTACTTGATCGTAGAACCTCTTATTAACCACAGATCATCCCCACCGACAACACCTTTTGCACCAAGATTATTCAAGGAATGTAAGGCAGTAAAGAGAGACTAGTGATGAACTGATTGATCGGCCACCGATCATTAACGGCATATATAGGCCCTAAACATGTGAACATCACGTGACTCAAACTGTTGTGCACAAGACGCGCCGTCATTATGTTCAGTCACTGAGACAATTAATATTTGTCCTGCATTTAACATAATTGCTCTTTAAATTTCCCCTGGCTCTCAATAAAGGCAGGCTACATTTAACCATAGACATAGCCCGTTTCATTGGTCTCGGATGCAATAACCAGCCTGCATCTTACTGGACAAGGGGCTTCACTCACCACTCGCCCCGTGTTGTGTAAACAAATTTAATATTATAATTTAGGTTAGCGTAAAAAAAAAGAGTAGACTTACACTTGTCAATACTCACACATCCCCATGTTAGCTGAAACTATTGAATTATGTATAACCTCATAGAACAAGGATGCGCCCTGCTAATTCCTTCTGCTTTATGTGAAACTAACTAGCTACTTCGCTGCTTTAATGGAAGATGAGCGAGAGCGATTTTAAAAATAATGATGTCTCTAAAAGTGTTACGCAGCCAAACGACTGCAGCCACAGTACTTCAACATAGTTCCTACAATGTGAATCAAAAAGAGAAGTTCTGGCATAGGCAGGTTATATAATTATATGTGAAACTGTATAGGCTTCCTTTGCATTCTGGTTATTTATGTTGTTTAACATTGTTATGGTCGTTTTGGCTCAATTTATTCATCCCAATGATACATTCATTCAACTTGTTTCCATGTGTGCAAAACTCCTTAAATAAATCCCAATCAATAATGAATGAAAAGTATATGCTACCGTTGAGCCAAACAGTTGCATGGGCTGGAGTTGTCAAACTGAAAGACATTTATTTGTCCACTAAAAATGTCACCATAGACATTTTTAGTGTCTCTGGTGTCTATAACAATTGCCAGATCAAGTTTATTAAATAGTTAATAGATTTCTTAATGTTAACTTATATAACGTTTTGTTCCTAGAATGCATATGAAACATATGAAAAAAATATATTACATTCTCTTGATTATCTTCCATAACAAAGTGATAGGTTGTATATAGGGTCTGTGGGGCAGCACTGGGTTTATATACCTGGCTGCTCCAGTTTTAAAGGAAAAACTGGACAATTCTAACCTATATTTCACTGTAAAAAAAAAAAAGGTGATTGATACCAGATCGGCTGATCACACATTAAAAAGATCAGTGATTGCTTTGGTGCATCCAAAAAAGACAGGTTGCCAATGTGCGTGCCATGTTTAATGTTGTGCGTGATGTATAAGGTCCTCCATACAAGCCCATGCTGTCTATAGGCACGCTAGGTAGCCACGATGCTCTTACAGCCTTGAATTCACAGTGACAAATACTCGCGTGATGAAAATGGCACTACGCAATTGTTTACATGGCACACCACTGACGCATGCATTGCAGTAGTACTCACCTTTGCAGAGTTTAAAAGAGACATATCATAGGTGTTTTGTGTGTGATAATAGAGTGAGAAACAATCAACTACAATTAAAAAAAATACAACTTATAAGCTGGAGAAATGTATAAGTGCTCCTTTCCTTTGCCTGGGATAGTAAGCCCTTCCCTAACCTTTATACGTGCTGCCCGTCATCTGCTGAAACACACAGTCCAACTTAGGAGGGGTCTGTCCAAATGGACCCCCGCCACATGGCACGGTACACCTGCCTTGATATCCCCTGACCTACAGACCTAAGAACAGCAAGCTGGCGCATCGAGCACACGAGCTAAAGGCTAAATGCTAATGCTAAACACAACATCCACTAGGCACACAAATCCTAATTTCTGGTGCAAAATGTATTCATATACACAACATATGAGGCCCAATTTCTTCTTAAACTATACAAATTTAAAAAGAAATGGATAACAGAAGCTCTGCAGTAAAGTGAGCTGTGCTCGTTATGTTTGGGGGGGGGGGGGTGTTGCATTGCTAGAATGGGCATTGCTCTTAATATCGGTTGACAACATCTGCATTCATAAGACTCCATTAATACAAAATAAAAGGCTCCATATAGCCCACCCCCCATTTGTTTACTCCATTTGTTCGAGAAAGGCTGTTGAGCAACTAGACAGTATTTAGACATTGTCCACTTTCAGGCTACTGGTACTCGCAGTCTGAAATCTGAGCTAGCCCCTTAGCTGCTGAAGAAACCCCACAACCCCCTCCGACAAACTACATGTATCATGTGAGCATGCACACACAGTTGACTGTGTATTGGGGAAAAAGGCTGAGAAGATATGTTTTCCAATAATCCGTGTGCATTATATCAGTTACACATGCTTGGACGTGGTATGTTTTTCTGCAAATGAATGTACCTTTTCATTTCAACACACTTCTACTCATGCATTACTGGAGCCGCCCAGTTGCGCTGTAATGTGCCCTATGTCAAAAGCAGCGTCATCAGCTCCCAGTGGACAAGAGTTAGCTGCTGTAACCCAAGCTGCAACATTGCTGGGACAACTACTGTGATATTTAATCCTGGAGGCAAAAACTTCACGGAACACAATATTGACCATCTGAAGTATAGTGCTATGCCTAACTACTAAAACTAAACTCTATGGCAAGTAACCTGTCACACAAACATTTATAGGGCTCACTCTTCCAACTAAATGCAGTCTAGTACAATTGCAAATCCAGGGTTTGTCACAGCTGTCTGTAGGCGAGGCTCAGCACCTGCGCCAAATTGCAGACCGCAAACAACAAACAAATCTACAAACAAATTCTCTCACAATAAAAGGCTATAAAAAAAACATGTGATGGCGACAATGCGGGTGTCCGTTCCTAATGTAATATGCTAGACATAGGCTAATAGAATATACTTTAATTAATAGAATCTATGAAATTACCTGAGCAGATAGTGTTAACAGCTGGGAACCGGGTATCGCCTCTCTTTTTGCCTTTATTACGCCTTCACTTTATTACGGAGCGTGAATACAGAGTAAACATGCACAGCTCATTTAGCGTTTTGACTTATTTGTTTTAAGATTGCCGTTGGGGAGAGTTCCCCCATCAAGGTTTTTAGTTGTAGATCATTAAATCTAACATGAAATAGGCCTACTAATGCAATCGCTTGCTGTAGGCCTATTAAACGGTGCTGTAGGTAAGCCTACCTATATGATCTAAGAGCTATTATTCGAGTGTCATTTGTTAGAAATGTCATAGCCATCAGCTATTAGTGAGTGAAATGTGAGAATATCTAGTTGACTGCTGTATGAGACAATGTAGCTTTTACACTGCCAATGAGGGCATCTCTTCTGATTGGCTTGGGGAATCCATCTTGCCTGTGAATCACATATGTGCACACAGCGTTGTCATAGCTCCACCCCAGGTGCATGAATGCGTGAAACACTTCTCAATGGTGGAAAGACTTGAGTGTTTTTTTTTGGGTGTTTATTTTCAAAATCTTGCCCTCTTCTGCTTTTTCCAACTCTCAAATATTATCTGCAGCAGCCTCTATATCTGGTTTTATTCGGTTATTATAATGCACATGATCTACGTTTTTTAAACCCATGATTGTTTGACTGAGAATTTGAGTCCACTCAAAACGATGATTCGACGATTCAAATTTTAGGGTACGGCCCGACGCTACTACTTGACTCTTTCTCTGAAGCACTTCCCCCTCCACTAATTTTTGTAGGAAACTCTGAAATCCATGGTTTTGGAAAAAAACTGCAACTAGATAGAAAATGTGTGTGTAAAATGTGTTTGATCCATCATTACATCTGTTATCTGTTATTAAAAAAAAGAACAAGGAGATTGCCCTGAAAAGAAGGGGTTATCCAGGCAGAAAGTGTAACTCACTTGCAAGTTTAGCCTGTAGTCCAGACGGCCCAGGTTTGGAGGTTTCAGTTTTAGAGGACCCGGGCAGGGACAGCTTGGGCTTTGGCAGATTGACTTTGGGGTTAAAGCGGGCTGCCCACTCGAATTTGGAAGATCCAGCAGCCTTAGCCTGCTCCTTGTCCCGAGTACTGCGGCGAGGGGAGGGGCTGGAGGCTGAACGAGAGCGGCGTGCCTTGTTCTGGTCTTTGCCCTGTTTGACGCGGGCACCCTGTGGGGCGGCGCTGTTGGTGCCGGCGGAGGAGGAGGAGGAAGATGTGGAGGCAGAAGAGGAGGAGTCCGTCACGGTGCTACACCCAGCTTTGGCTGAGGCTGCCGATTTTGACGCCAGCTTGGAGGGTTTTGCAGTTCTGCCCTCAATACTGTTGGGGAGGGACCCAGTGGTGCTACTCAAACCGGGTAGAGGGTCCGCTTTCTTCCGTTTCAGAGACGGAGAGGCCCCGGCGGCCCCGCTCTTCTTGCCCTGCCCTCGCCCTAGTGGTGCAGGGGGCTCCGACGCAAGGGGTCTCTTCTTAGACTTTGCTGAGCTCTTCTTGGTCTCAAGTGTATTGTCTCGGCGTGGTGGCAGAGATTTTGATTTTTTGGCAGGGGTGGGTACGTAGGTGCTGACGTGGTCAGGAGCCGAATTTCGCTTCAGCCCACGGGTGCTTTCACTCTTTGATTGGTGGCCTGGTCGCTCTTGTTGGGATGTCCCTGCAGCCTCTGGGTCGTCGGGCAGCACAAAGGAAGCCACGGATAGAGAAAGACCGCTTCTGTCAGGACAGAAAAATGAAGAAACCATGTCAGGGGACGATCACCAAACCTTGAGTACCATGCCTCACTCAGACTCATTCAGCAAAATGGTCAATAACATGGTATGCTCATAATGAACTGAGCTGTGTGGATTATGCATTTCATTTTTTA